>CM024759.1:40771710-41038410 GCA_014218235.1 Colocasia esculenta
AATGAAAATGAGTTCCAAGGTTTTATTGGCAACTTCATCTCTCAAGAAATGATGACGGATTTCTATGTGTTTAGTCCGTGAGTGTTGGACAGGGTTTTTTGAAAGATTGATAGCACTTGTGTTGTCACATAGGATAGGTGTGCATCCAATTTGAACATTATAGTCAGCTAACTGACTTTTGATCCACAACACTTGAGCTGCACAACTTCCTGCAGCGACATATTCTGCCTCTGCAGTGGAGAGTGCAACCGAGTGTTGTTTCTTGGATGCCCACGAAACCATGCAACCGCCAAGGAATTGGCAATATCCACTAGTGCTTTTTCTATCGATTTTACATCCAGCATAGTCAGCATCAGAATATGAAATCAAATCAAAGCTACTGCCTGCTGGGTACCAAAAACCCAAATTGCATGTTCCGGAGAGATATCGGAAAATTCTCTTGACTGCAATTAAATGGCTTTCCTTTGGACTAGATTGATATCTAGCACAAAGGCAAACACTAAATTGAATATCCGGTCTACTTGCAGTAAGATAAAGGAGTGAGCCAATCATACCTCGGAAGTGCTTTGCATCTACCGGTTTACCTTTCTCATCATTTTCCAATTTGATGCTTGTGCTCATTGGGGTGGAGGCCGGTTTAGCTTGCTCAAATTGAAATCGTTTGAGAAGCTCTTTGACATACTTTTCTTGATTTATGAAGAATCCGTCTTTATGTTGTTTCACCTGCAAACCAAGAAAGAATTGAAGCTCCCCCATTAGACTCATCTCAAATTCACTGTGCATGTGTTTAGAAAATTCTTCACACAGTGAAGGGTTAGTAGAACCAAATAAGATATCGTCCACATAAACTTGAACAACAATTATGTGATTGCGAACTTTCTTAGTGAAGAGTGTTTGGTCTACTTTACCTCTTGAGTACTTGCTTACCAGAAAATTGCTTAGTCTATCATACCAAGCTCGAGGTGCCTGTTTCAAACCATAAAGAGCTTTGTGCAATTTATACACATGGTTAGGCATTTCAGAATTTTCAAAACCTGGTGGTTGAGAGACATAGACTTCTTCTTTGATATAGCCATTTAAGAAAGCAGTTTTAACATCCATTTGATAGAGTTTAAACTTATGGGAGCATGCATATGCCAATAAAATTCTGACTGCTTCTAACCTGGCTACAGGAGCAAAGGACTCTTCAAAGTCTACACCAAATTCTTGACTATATCCTTTTGCTACGAGTCTTGCTTTATTTCTTATCACTTTTCCTTCTTCATTAAGTTTATTCCTAAACACCCATCTAGTTCCTATGATAGAGATTTCAGGGGTTTTAGGAACTAAACTCCATACATTATTTCTTTGAAATTGACCAAGTTCCTCATGCATAGCATCAATCCATGAGTTGTCTTTTAAGGCTTCTTCAACATTTTTGGGTTCCACTTGAGAGACAAAGGCAAAAAGATCATGTTCAATTATTTTTCTTACTTGAGACCTCGTTTGAACAGAATCATTTAAACTACCTATCACATCATCAAGTGGGTGATCTTTGGAATACCTCACATTTGTGATTGTTGAAGGCCGGGAGTATCTTGTCCTTGAGGAATTTGATCTTGTGAATGTTGTTCTTCAGGAGGATCACTTTCTGGTGGATTCTCTTCAAGTGTTTCATCTTGTTTTCTGAATGCTATTTCATCATCTTCATCGTAGTCCCGGTGAAGATATCCACCTTTGGTCTTGGAGTCTACTTCAGATTTGTCTTTTGCTTTGACTTGTAGATCCTTAAGCGATGTTCCTTCATCCTCTTCTTCAATCCTGTTAACATTCAATCTGTTAGATTTGGCATAAGTCTCATCAAAAATGACATGTGGAGTTTCTTCCACAGTTCGTGTTTTATTGTTAAACACCCTATATGCCCTAGAGTGTTCTGAGTAGCCTAGAAAAACACCTTGATCACTTTTGGCTTCAAATTTATCTAAATCAGATTTATCATTGTTGTGAATAAATACCTTTGAGCCAAAAACTCGGAAGTACCCAAGGTTGGGTTTCTTACCTTTCAATAACTGGTAGGGGTTTTCTTTATCACAGGTCTTACCATGGCTCTGTTTAGAATGTAGCACGAAGTGTTCACTGCTTCTGCCCAAAACCTTTTGGAGAGTTGGCCTTCAACCAGAAGAGTGCGAGCCATTTCCACCAATGTTCTGTTTTTCCTCTCCACTACTCCATTTTGTTCTGGAGTCCTTGGGGAAGAGAACAGATGTTCAATTCCTTGGTGCCTGCAAAAATCAGAAAATGCATTGTTATCAAATTCTCCCCCGTGATCGGTGCGTATTGAACATATTTTATTCACATTGCCATGCTCAATCTTGTTAAAGAATTCTTGGAAGATTGTGAGTGTTTCACTTTTGTGTGCCAAGAATTTGACCCATGTGAACCTAGAGAAATCATCTACAATGACAAAACCAAAACGTTTGCCATTGAGACTTAGAGTTCTAGTTGGTCCAAACAGGTCCATGTGCAACAGTTCAAATGGTTTAGATGTGCTTACCGGTGCTTTAGATTTGAAAGACTTCCGGGTTTGTTTTCCCTGTGCACATGCATCACAAAAACTTTCGTTGTTGCTAAAAGAGATGTCAGGAAGTCCACTTACCAATTTGAGCTTCATGATCTTGTGCAACACGTTGTAGCTCGCATGGCCAAGCCTACGATGCCACAAGGTCAATTCATCCTGTCTATTTGCAACAAGACACAAGTTGTCATTTTCTGGATCATCTAAATCAACTAAGTAAATGTTATTCACTCTTTTTCCAGAAAATTTTACACTTCCTGTTTCTTTATCAACAATTTGACATGAATTTGATTCAAAAATGACGTTGTGACCTCTATCACATAATTGACTTATGCTAAGCAAATTGTGATTAAGGCCATCAACCAACAGTACATTTTCAATTGAATTGGAGGAACACTTACCAACATTACCTGTGCCAATGATTTGGCCTTTGTTGTTACCTCCAAAAATGACTTGTCCTCCGTCTTTCTCCACTAGGAAACAGAATTTACCTTTGTCGCCCGTCATGTGCCTCGAACAGCCGCTATCCAAGTACCATTTGTTTTGATGTTGGGCTGCTAGGCATTCCTGCATATGTGGATCAGACAAGAGGTTTTGGTACCCAAATTACTTTGGGTCCCAAAATTTCATTCATGCAACAAAGTAAATGCTTAGGAATCCAAACTTGTTTGAATTTTGTTTCTTTGGATTATTCCAACATTGTTTTTCATCATGACCAATCTTTTTACACACATTGCATGAAGGAATTTTCTTTTCAATTTTCTGTTGCTTGATAGACTGTTTATTCATTGAACTGTTCTTGTCTGTCGACAGGCACCATTGTATCTGTCGACAGGTGGCTTTTTCTTCTGTTTGTTGGGAGCATTTTGTTTGAGTGGCATTGGCTTGGTCTGAGACTTTCTTGAATTATGCTTTGTGGGAGCATGCTTGCTTGTGTCTGGGCTAAGATCAACAAAGGAGGTAATCAATGATTCTCCTATTTTCTTTTGTTTACAGGTTGATATCCTAACCCATGCTTGGTTACATGTATTTTGGTGCCCAAAACCGCATCTAGATTTTGCTTCCCTTTTACAAATTTCATTAAGTCCTCAGATTTTTCTTTCAACTCCTTTTCAGTTTGTTCCAACTTTTTCTTTGTTTCCAATTGTTCTTCTTGAAGGAATTCAATAGAATGGCTTAAACAGTCTTTTTCTTTTTGTATTTCTTGCAATTTCATTTTCAAGAAATCCATTTCTTCATTATGAGTCTTTTCATCAACTTTCATCATTTCTAATTCTTTTGTCAGGAATGCAATTCGTTCATCATTGTTCCTATCATGCACAAGGGAGTTGCATTTCTTTTTAATGCTCTATTCTCAGATTTATATTCACGAAAATTTTCAAATAAAGTAGTGTATGCTTCCTCCCATTCACTTGCAGTGAAATCATTAAATGAGAAATTTACCTCACTGGAGTCATCACTCCTGGCCATCAAGCATTTCACTTCTTCATCATCGGATGTTTCTTGTGCATCTTCATCTTCATCTTCATCACTCCAGGTGGCCAACATTGCTTTGGCCTTTTTGGAGGTGAATTTGTCTTTCTTCAGCTTCTTCTTGAGTTCCGGGCATTCTCCTCTCATATGCCCCTGTTTCTTGCATTCATAACAAACAATGTCAGATTTTTTGTTTGACTCATATTTCTGTGAAAAATTTTTCTTAGGAAAGGGTTTGGAATTACCTGTTTCTCTCCTCTTGAACTTCAAAAATTTCTTGAATTGTCTAGTGAGCATTGCCATTTCACCATCATCACTCTCACTAGATGTTTCTTGCTCATCACTATCTTGTTGAATAGATTTCTTGGAGCTTGTTGATGTTTTATTGGATGCTTTTAGAGCAATTGACTTTCTAGGATTTTCTTCTAATTCTTTTCTTTTGATGTTGATTTCATATGTCATTAGAGAGCCAATTAGTTCATCCAATTTCATTTTGGAAAGGTCTTTGGAATCCTCAATGACAGTGGCCTTAGTATTCCAAGATGAAGTAAGAGATCGAAGGATCTTTCTCACTAAGTCACTTTCAGAGTATTCCTTCTTAAGACCTTTTAGCCCGTTAACTATTAGCATGAATCTTGCAAACATGTCTGATATGGTTTCATCAGTTTTCATCTTGAACATTTCATATTCAGACACTAACATGCTAACTTTAGTTTCCCTTACCTCGGACGTACCTTCGTAGATAAGTTCAAGCTTGTCCCACATCTCTTTTGCTGTTGAGCATGTGGAGACTCTTGAGAACTCCTTTGGATGCACCGCACATTGCATCATGTTTAGTGCACTCCAGTTGAGAGTTCCCTTGGCTATTTGGTCTTTCGTCCAGGTGTCTTCGTCCTCGGGCAATACATATGGTCCTTTGCTGACTATCTTCCACAGCTCGTAGTTTTGAGCTCTCAAAAATACCTGCATACGATTTTTCCAATAGGAATAGTCAGTGCCATCAAAATAGGGTGGCCTGGTTACTGAATGTCCCTCGGCCATATACCCTTTGCTAGAATCCATAAGATCGAAAATCTCCTGATCGCTAGATCAAATTACGAAAAGCTGTAAATCGGAGAAACCCTCTCTGATACCAATTGAAGAGTTATGCGGAAGTACACAATACGGTAATCTAGAAGGGGGGGGGTTGAATAGATTACGGCAATTTTAAACTATTGATGGCTTCTTTTCGATGCTACAGCGATCTTAATGAAATTTGATTCAAATTCAATTAAGTGTGAGACCGCTTGAGTTGATTTAAGTGAGAACAGAAAATCAAACGTGCGTATGAACACCGTGCCTACCAATCATCTATCGCAAAATGCGAACAAACCACAGAACACGATGATTTAAGGTGGTTCGGAGTACACAACTCGTGTATCCTACATCCACCGTCCACACACACACGCAGAAACGACTGCTTATGAGCGAGTTCAACACTACAACTCAACCACACACACGTTGTCTGATGAACCACGATCAGAACAACCACAAATACGTGAATCAAGCACAAGGGATGCTCGAAACACAACCACACACACACACGATGGAATGGAAATTATGAAATGGAGAAGAATTGGGAATTAGGGAACAAATCCGGTTGGAATTCTTCTCGTGGATCGTCCAAACGCTCTTCAAACTTCGATTGGATGTAGATTGATCGATGTAGAAGGTTGAATTGATGACGATCCGGCTTCAGCTCCGCATAGATGGTGATTCCACGTCGATCTGGGCGGAAAGTTGAAGCAGAGCAGCAATTTGGGGCTTTTCCTCTTGGTCCCTTGGAGGCTCTTGGATGGGAGGCTGCTCTCTGCGAATTTGGCTCCAAAAGGATGCTTATATAGTGTTAGGTAAAGGTGGGGGTCGTGGAGGAAGGAAATACCCAAGTGGGGCCGGATTTGGAAACCCAAAATCTGAAGTTTCCGTCGGCTGTCGACAGGTGCACTTGCATCTGTCGACAGGCAGACTCAGGCTGAGAACTGGGTTTCAGGAAAATGAGTTTTTGAGTGTATCTGTCAACAGGCAGTTTGCATCTGTCGACAGATGCACTCAGGAATTGAAAACCTGAGCTCTGTCCTGGGTTGTCTGTGTGTATCTATCGACAGGTACATTGCATCTGTCGACAGATACACTCAGAGATGCAAACCTGAGTTCTGTCTTGGAATGACTGTATGAATCTGTCGACAGGTAGAGTTCATCTGTCGACAGATACACCTCTTTGACAGATTTTTGTGCTTTTTGCTCATCTCTTCAATGCCTCTTCAATGCTCCATGTTTCATGCTTGTGCACCTACATGCAAATACATTGTTAGTGATATACATTGTATGATTTAGCAATGTTTAACTCAATCACTTTCATGGTGTTTTTCATGTTAGTTAGCACATCAATTTTGCATTAAATCAATGTTCAAGGGTGTTAATGTGATCATCAAAAACATGATATATGAAAAACCCAACAAAATATACACACATAAATACAAATAATACGATGGAAATTCGAGGGCCTTACACCCTCTCCCCCTTAAAGAAACTTCGTCCTCGAAGTTAGAACGACACTACTCAAACAAAAGGGGATATTTCTTCTTCATCGCATCCTCAAGCTCCCACGTAGCCTCCTCACGTGAGAAGTTCCGCCATAGAACTTTCACCGATGCAATACTCTTGTTCCGGAGATGCTGAACCTTCCGGTCAAGAATGACTACTGGTTGCTCGACATACGAAAGATCTGGCTGTATCTCCACTGGCTCATGACTAATCACATGAGACGGATCTCAGACATACTTCCTGAGCATAGATACGTGGAATACAGGGTGAATGCTAGCCAAAGCTGGGGGTAAAGCTAGCTCATACGCCACGCTACCCAAACGTCTGAGAATCTCATATGGGCCAATGAACCTAGGGCTTAGCTTGCTATGCCTGCCAAATCTGACAACACCTCGAGTAGGCGATATCTTCAAGAAGACATGATCGCCAATCTCGAACTCCAAATCCTTTCTCCTGTTGTCGGCATAACTCTTCTGCCTATCCTGTGCCGCAACAAGCCTTTTCCTGATAAGCTGGATCTTATCCGAAGTTTCCTGAACCAACTCCGGTCCGATCAACTGCCTATCACCAGTCTCCTCCCAACATAAAGGAGATTTGCAGGGCCTACCATATAACGCCTCGAATGGAGCCATACCAATACTAGCATGAAAGCTGTTGTTGTATGCGAACTCCATAAGAGGTAAATGACGCTCCCAATCATCCTTCCAATCCAGAACACACGCTCTCAACATATCCTCGAGCGTCTGGATAGTCCTCTCGGACTGTCCATCAGTCTGGGGATGAAACGCCGAACTGAGCTTAAGCTCCGAACCTAACGCATCCTGAAGACCTTTCCACAATCTCGAAGTAAATCTCGGATCTCGATCCGAAATGATCGACTTCGGCACACCATGCAATCTAATGATACCGCTAACATACAATCTAGCTAAACTCTCTACTGACTGCTTCTTCTTCATGGGCAAGAAATGAGCAGTCTTCGAGAATCTATCTACAACTACCCAAATCGAGTCATTGCCCCTTCTAGATCAAGGCAAACCCGATACGAAGTCCATAGTGACAGCTTCCCACTTCCACACTGGGATATCCATCCTCTGCATAAGGCCAGATGGTCGCTGCCGCTCGGCTTTCACTTGCTGACATACTAGACACCTAGACACATAATCTGTAACATCCTTCTTCATACCGGACCACCAAAATGATCTCTTCAGGTCTTGATACATCTTAGTGTTACCCGGATGAATAGAGAATCACGATCTATGAGCCTCCACTAATACATGCTCACGGACATCTACTATATCAGGGACACAAACACGGTGGTGAAATCTAATCACACCGTCCTCATCACGAGCAATGCCCGCCTTACCCACTAACTCTAACAATCTAGGGTCGGCTTTCTGCTGCTCAATCACCTCATCCAAGACTGAGGATCTAAGGGATAGCTGAGCTACAAAAGCCTGACACAACGATGGTTCTAACTCGGTCATAGAGCACGCTGCATCCTCCAACATCTTCCAATCCTACTGGAGCGAAGACCTCTTTTTACTAAGAGCATCCACTACGACATTCACCTTTCCAGGGTGATACTGAAGGTCGAAGTCATAGTCCTTCAAGAACTCAATCCATCTTCTCTGCCTCAGCTTTAATTCCTTTTGGGAGAAAAGATACTTCAAGCTCTTGTGGTCAGTAAACACCTCAAATCTGACACCATAAAGATAGTGCCTCCAGATCTTTAGTGCATGAACCACTGCTGCGAGCTCCAAGTCATGAGTCGGATAGTTCCTCTCATGCTCCTTCAACTGACGAGAAGCATAAGCCACTACCCTTTCTTGCTGCATGAGCACACAGCCTAACCCGATCCGAGACGCATCCGTATAGATGGCAAAGCCCTCTAGACCACTAGGCAATACCAATACCGGAGCAGAAGTAAGCTTAGTCTTCAATAGCTGAAAGCTACGCTCACAAGCCTCAGACCATACGAACCTCTCACCCTTTCTGGTCAGCTTTGTCAAAGGGGCGGCGATGGATGACAAACCCTCAATGAATCGCCGATAGTAACCAGCTAACCCAAGGAAACTACGAATCTCCGAAGGGGTCCTGGGAACCTCCCAATCCATAACTGCCTGAACCTTTGCTGGATCAACTGCAACACCAGCGCCGGAGATAACATGCCCGAGAAAGTGAACCTCGCGCAACCAGAACTCGCACTTGCTGAACTTTGCATACAGCTTGTGCTCACGGAGAACCTCTAAGACTAGCCTCAAATTCTGACGGTACGTGGCCTCATCCGGAGAATAGACCAACACGTCATCAATAAATACTACGACAAAGCTATCTAAATACGGACTAAACACCCGGTTCATGAGATCCATGAACGCTGCAGGGGCGTTGGTCAATCCGAAAGGAAGGACCAAGAACTCATAATGTCCATAACGGGTTCTAAATGCCGTCTTGGACACATCCTCACTCCGAATCCTCAACTGATGATAACCAGATCGCAAGTCAATCTTGGAAAAGACTGATGCCTCTCGCAACTGGTCAAACAGATCATCAATCCGAGGTAAGGGATACCTGTTCTTCACAGTCACTTGGTTCAACTTCCTATAATCAATACACAACCGAAGTGACCCGTCTTTCTTCTTGACGAATAATACAGGTGCGCCCCAAGGGGAAACACTGGGGCGAATGAATCCCTTATCAAGCAATTCTTGCAATTGCTTCCTCAATTCTGCTAACTCTGCAGGTGCCATCCGATATGGGGCCTTCGAGATAGGAGAGGTGCCTGGAAGCAACTCTATAGTGAACTCTATCTCCCTATCCGGTGGCAATCCAGACAAGTCATCGGGAAAGACATCTGGAAATTCCTGCACCACATCGATCTCTGCAAGAGTCAATGACGAACCAGCATCGGGTACTAACATAACACTGGCAAGAAATGCGTCACAACCCTTGTTCACCATGCGCATCGCCTTCATGGCAGAGATAACTAACTTTCCCGTTAAGTTCTTTGGCAAGGGATGAGAGAACTCGTCCTCACCAGGAATGCGGAAAACAATCTTCTTCCGACGACAATCCACTAACGCATAGTGCTCCTCTAGCCAATCCAGACCAAGAATAGCATCAAAGTCCTTCATCTTTAGCAAGAAGAAACACCCATCTAGGAATCTATCCTCAATGCACACAGGTAACGACGGAATGCACTTCCTAGTCGATATCGTACCCGCAGGGGTGTGCACAGACAAAGGAACCTCTAACTCCTCAGACTCTATACCTGACTCTAGGGCTAACTGCCTAGCGAACCGCTCGGAAATGAACGAGTGAGTAGCACCCGTATCAAACAAAACCCGAGCGTGCACACCGAAAAGCAAAACCGTACCTTCGGTGACATGCTCCGCCTGCTCGGCGTCCTCGCGAGCTAAAGCAAACACTCGAGCTGGGGCTCGAGGCCTTTCTGGTCTTCCTGTAGCTGGCGCGGCTGCCGCTACTGCTGGTGCTGGCGCTCCACGCTGAGCTCCTTGCTGAAGTCTTGGGCAATCCTTGATCTTATGGTCGCTGCTCCCACACTTCAAGCATCTACCCGCTACTAACCAACACTCGGAACCACCATGGGTCTTCCCGCAGTGGGGACACTCCTTCTTCACACCAGGGGAACGTACAGAAGGTACCTGAGAGTTGCTGACGGCCACTGGTTTCTGTGGTGTCTGGTACACCGTCTTCTTCTTATCCTGCCGCTGGAATGTCGCTGCCGGCCTCTTCTGCGAAGCCTTCTTCTCCTCCAGATATTGCTCCATTTCTCCCTCCTGTCTGCAGGCTGCGCTGAGGGCCTCGTCTAGCGTGCGGTGGTCAAACGCCACGAGTCTCGTCCTCAGTGATGGCTTGAGTCCCATCACGAACTTCTTCATCCTCCTGCGCTCATCCTCTACGATATGCAGTGCATATTTAGAAAGTTCAGAAAACCTTGCCTCGTATTCCAGGACGGTCATTGATCCTTGTGTCAGGGATAGAAATTCTTGCTCCATTTTGTCCTGGATATGCTCTGGGACGAACTTGGCTCGAAAGAGCCTCACGAACGCGTCCCACGCGCATGTCTACTGCTCCGTCCTCAAAGCGTGTACGTAGTAGGGAGGACCACCATACATCAGCTCTCTCCTGCAATACACCTTCATAAGCACCAACTAACAAATTCTAACTTGACAAACAACATACAAGCATAAACTAAAGCATACCTGTAGCATGTAGGTGGCTAATGTCACCTTATCCTCATCAGGACACCTGATAGCTCGGAAGATTTTCTCTGTCTCCCTTAACCAGCTTTCTGCCATTAGTGGATCACTCTCCCCCTTAAAAGAGGGTGGGGTCATCCTCTTGAATCGCTCCATGATGGAAGGTCCACCATGGTCCTGAGCTGGTGCCTGAGCCTGCTACATTAAACAATAAACAATATACGATAAACACAATATCATGCAATTTAAATAGCAAGCTACTTAGTTGTTTCATTATTCTACCTGAGCCTCCAACTGGGCCTGGAGTGCTGCCTGGGTATGAGCCTGCGTCTGCATGGCTTGCACCATACCTTGCATAAATACTCTGTAGTCCACTGGCGGTGGTGGGGGAAGCACAAGACCCTGTGGGGCCGGGGCCTGCTGCTCCGCCCGCTCCTCACGCCTCTGCTCGTCGTCGCGAGCTGGCACACCTCCACGTCGCCCACGGGAAGCCATGGCTGTAATAAAATTCCAGCCACCATTAGAGCTAGGTTACTAAGTTTTCTAACCATTTTCTTATCTATCTTCCACTCCTTATTAGTGTTTTCTACACATGTGGACATACTTAGCATGCAATGGGGATGATGACTTAGGTATATTCATGTGCAATCTCAACCGGTCGCTCTGATACCAATCTCTGTGACGGCCCTCATTATACCGGTACGGTTATACCAACCCACGTCGGTATAGCAAGAGTTCTCACAGTGGGACATTTACCCAAACGATACTAACAGCTGAGATACACGCGAATATACAACAGAGTAGCGGAAGTAAAAGACCATTGTCTCCATTCATTCATCATCCACATTTAACATACATGAAGTTTGCAATTAACAATAAGGAACTAAAGTTCACATAATCTAAATTGCTGAAATAGAAATACATAATGTCCACACTTATACATCCCTTTCATGATAATTCTAGTACAATGTTCAAATTACATACTATGAAATACACGAGTCACAAGAAACTCCAAAACTAGCTAATCTCCGCGCTCGGAGTCCGTCTCTGCTGCCTCATCCAAAGGTGCCACGTCACCAACTACACCTGTACGCCGAAGCAAAGAGTGAGTCCAGAGACTCAGCAAGAAACACTACCCATAACATACACGCATAAGTCTTAGTGGTTTCTACATGCACATTTACAATTTGCCACACATGGCATGCTAGTCATTCTAAAGTTTAAACCTATCATGAAAGTTCTCCAATTTTATACATGGATCATGCTTTCAGATTTCTAAGAATAAAATTCACCTATCACATGCTCTCTATTCAATTTACTCATGAAACTTTAATCTTTAAAGAACTAAGACATGAGAGCTACCAACATGAACATTATGCATACATGGAAGGGGAACACAACTAGCATGGATCCTACATGTTTTTAAACACATTCATAGACATTTTCACATGCTTTAAGTTGCTGGTTTCACATGGTTTCATGGCTGCAAACCTACACATGAGAGCTACAATATCGCTTAAAGCAAATCATATGAATAACCAATCATGCTATTTGTACACGTACTCATTAATTATCCCTAACATGGATTCTAGGCATTTTTGCACACATACACATGATAATAACCACATGAATTTACTGATTTCACATGGTTTCAGATTTGTCTCACATGGATTTCAACAACGTATTTTTACCATTTAGAAGTTCACATTTTCTTTACACAAGTTTTCTCTTTCACATGGTTACACTTTACACATACACATTCACATTGTTCACTTACACATTTACACATTTCATATACACATTACACATTACACATTTTAGGTGCCGTGACACATAGTCCAAACCACCAAAGAAGGACATATATACATCACATTACACATAGACGCCATCTAGGCATTCCAATGGCGACTCTTGGACTGCGCAGACCTGGAGAACAAGTCTCCACCCTAACCAGTGGTACATGTCCACCTCCAGGATTTCCCCCTAATGCCCTTTGGGTCACTTACACATTGAACTTTCTCAGGGGGACTTTTCCCTGATACAGCTCCACTGCCCTCTACGGAAGCAGTGTCACATTGGCACAGTTACACATTTACACATTTACCGTTTTACACATGGTTTTACACTTCACACTTTTCATTACATTCACTTTCTCACTCACATGAATATCTCTGTTTTTCCTGACATGGCACTACAGATTTCAGGAGTTTAACATACATAAAATTTCACTAATCAAGTTGGGTTTAGACAATAACTAACCACATTACGATAATATACGTAGATTATCACATTTCACAAGAAAATACATAACTTCTTATTTACTGATCCAAATGACATGAAATTTTAGCCACATGCTGTTTCGGGTTCAAGATCATACACTCAAATTTTCAGATTTTTCTGAGCTAAATAGAATTTTCAGAAAATCAAACACTTATTTTGCATGCCATTCACAATTCAAGCTACATGGAGTTTAACACATCATGAAATGTTGTCACTCACTGTTGAACAGAGGTTTCTGTCACATACATGATCTGAGGATGCATAATCTACCCTAAATCATACATCTATAGATCGATCACCACAGACCATTCTTGCATGCTTTTATTTTATTCTACCAAACCGAGTTTATTAGCAATTCATACAAGCATGGACAATTTATCAAAACTGATTACATGTATGCTGATCCACTAACCTTCATGATCTAATAAAACCAAGGCATTCAGACCAATCCTACTCATGAAACATAATTTGTCAAGATCATTAACAAGTCATGCTTACAATTCATGGGATACAATATTTCCTACATTCACCATCACACACCACATTCCTCCACACACCACAATTGACTATATACATAGAGTATAGGATTACCATATATCCTCATCACGGAAACCATACCGAAATTAATGTAAAGGAAGGGCAGAACAGTTCACTGTTCTGTCCAGAGGAACTTGGCGGCGGTCTCTGGCCGTTGACTCAGGGTCAGCGGCATGGTCGATGGACGCCAAGCATGATATCGGCGTCCATTGACCTTGCCGTCAATGTAGGTCTGTGCATAAACACAGACCCGAACTCTCAAACTTGGGTGAATGGGAGGGTCTAGGACTCGAGGAAAAATCCATAAAAATGATAGAAACGACCTAGACACATACGGGAACATCATGGATAGGTCACTTGCCTTTTAAAAATTCCTCCAATGGGTCTAGGGTGTTGGTGAAGCCCTCCTTGGGCAGTCCCAAGAAAGTGCAGAACTCCCTCCTAGATCTTCTTCCTCCGGGCTCCTGGATGATCTCCACAGCAAGGGGACGTCGGGGAAGCCTCCTCCTTTGCTCCAGCTACCTTCTTGTCGTGGAAGATGGCCGGATCAAGCTCCAGGAAGACTGATTTTGGGGTGCAAAAGTGGGGTTTTTTTCTCAGTTTCTCTCTAGGGTTTTTCTTTTCTCCTCTTGCAAGGGTGAAGAGAGGAGTGGGAAGAGGCCATTTCGGGTTCAGACATAAGGGGAGTCTCTCTCCCACTCACCAGGTGACTTGACAGCCTTCAGAGCCGTTGGGGACAGTCCCCCAATGGTTGGCTTTCTTGTTTCAGAAGCTTGCAGCTCTGCTGCGCATGTAGGCCAGAGAGATTGGCGTCCATATCGCTGGACGCCAGGATTAGTGTTGGCGTCCATGTCTGGATGCTGACACCACCTAAACGGCCTGGGGTTGATGCCAAGATGGCCTTCGGCCAGAAGTCTAAAATATGCAGAAAACCATGCCTACCATGCATATATACATGCAATATGTATATGGCAATATATCCATACTATCACCATGCAATACATACATTATTTATATTTAATATAAACACATGCACACGTACTTATACTAATTAATACGTACATAAATATGTACATACATACACAAGCACAAATATACACACATAAATACAAATAATGCGACGGAAATTCGAGGGCCTCACATAACGATTCTGTAAGTTATCATAACGACTTCTTTAGAACTCGCAACGACTTGCTCGTCACAACTACTCTATTAGTGACCGCAACAATTCCTTTAGAGCCCGTAACGACTTGCTCGTCCCAACGACTCTATAAGTTATCGTAATGATTCCCTTAGAGCTCATATCGACTTGCTCGTCACAACGACTCCATAAGTTGTCGTGACGATTTCTTTAGAACTCGCAACAATTTGCATATAATAACGATTTGTTAAGTGTTTCATATCGATTTCTTCAGAAACACAACGATTTGCATCTTATAACGATTTGTCTTGCACAATGATTTCATAAGTGCTTATAACGATTTGTCTTGCACAACGATTTCATAAGTGCTTATAACGATTTGTCTTGCACAACGATTTCATAAATGCTTATAACGATTTCATTATTATGATTTAATGATTCTCTGTCACAACGATTTGCCTATCAACTTATAACGATTTCATAAGTCATAAAGGCATCGGCTTTGTTTATATCGATTTCATTGTTATATCAATACTCTTTAATATACGTTGAATAGTCAAAGTTGTATCTCGTCTGTTTGACTGCTATGCATTCAATACACTCTGAACGTATCTCTCATGCATGCAGATGATATCTTCCACTATTGTGCTATTCTGTCTACATCTTTATTTTGACAGAAAGGAGCTTTGCTAAATCTAGCAATATCTTTTCCAACTGTGACTGATAATCAACGACAGCCCTAGCTGTCTCCTATTTATTGTTGATATGCTTGCAGATACCTGACAAGATTTATCTGTACAACGTTGGACACAAAAGATACAAGATATCAAAACATTTATTTGACGTGTACTAAAGGATAAAAGACTGAAGATCAGAAGCTTCCTTGCAGACCAGTCTAACGTACACCAGAATGAGAGACAACAGATCTTTAACGTTCAAATTTCAAGTAGAATCTTAAATACAAGACTACAAGATTGAGAAGAGAATTTTTGAAGAGAACAACATTCTATGACAGAGTATAGCCAATCCTTCAAGTCTTCAGTAGTTCAAACAAGAGCGAAGCATTCCATTCCAATAGATCTTAGCTCTTTAGCTCTCTGTGTTGAAAAAGAAATTCCTGTGAGAGCCAGTGAAGTCTTTGAGAGAAACCAGTGTCAAGATCCTTTCTCTCTCAAGGCTTGTTTGCTTCAGATTGTAGCTGGTTGAGCTAGTTCCTGAAGCTTGTTCTTGTGCTTACCTTTATTAGTTTTATTCCCTTCTGTGTGAAGGAAGACCTGGTGGTATCCAGGGTGGTTGTATTCCCTTCAGGTTGAAGGAAGACCAGTTGTGGCTGGGTGTAAGGATCCGTGAGGGGGATAGTACCCTTGATAGTGATATCCTGAGGTATTACTCAGGGACTAGACGTAGGTCTCCTGTGGAAAGGAGTTCTGAACCAGGATAAAATCTTTGTGTCTTGTGGCTGTGTTTTGTGCATTTGCTGTTTCATTCCTTCTAACTCTAACCTTCATTTAAGTTGTTGTGTAATCTTTTTAGTGAATAGGTATCAATCTAAGATCTAATTTTTTATAACCCATTCACCCCCCCTCTGGGCTAGCTAGCTGGGCAACAAGTGGTATCCGAGAAAGTCTCATCGGCAAAGAAGAAGATCCAACGATCTGAAGAGTAAAGATCCATGGCAGCCCAAGGTAACTTCGAAGGTCAGTCAGTCAACAGACCTCCTTTGTTTGATGGAGAAGATTATACCTATTGGAAGACAAGAATGGAGTACTTTCTACAAGGCCACGATTACATGATATGGTCCATTGTAGAAGAAGGTGATTTTCTAGTTACCAATGGAAAGGCTCAGTGGACAGATGAAGACAGAAGAAAAATCTCCTTAAACTGCAAAGCCAAGAGCATCCTGTGCTGTGCCCTCAGCAAGAAAAAATTCAACACAGTTTCAGCCTGCAAATCCGCAATGGAAATGTGGGAAAAGCTCAGGATTACCTATGAAGGGACAGATAAGGTAAACGAGACAAGAATCGACATTCTTGTAACTCAATATGAAAGATTCTAGATGCAGTCAGGTGAATCCATAACCCAAATGTTTAGTAGATTCACAGATATCACAAATGGGTTAGCTGGATTAGGAAAAGTCTATGATGTACCAGATATGGTAAGGAAAATCCTCAGATCTCTACCATCCTCATGGACTCCAAAGGTAACAGCCATTGAGAAAGCCAATGATCTAAAACTAATGTCATTGGAGAAGTTAATAGGATCCCTCATGGCTCATGAGATAAATATGGAGAGATTAGGAGAATCCTCCAGCAGAAAGAAGCAATCAAACGCTCTCAAGGCCTATGAAGATATATCAGAAGAATCATTGGACAACAGTGAAAGCAGTAAGGACAGTGATGATGAAGAAGCAATGCTGTCTCGAAGACTTCAAAGAATTCTAGCAAAGAAGAAGAAGTTCTAGTCTGGGAGAAGATTTTTTAAGAAAAATAAAGATTTCAGAAAACCAGAAGTAAAGGATTCGAAGAAAGGAAAAATGATATGCTATGAATGCAAGAAGCCTGGACACATCAAGGCAGATTGTCCAATACTTAAGAAGAATGATCACAAGAAGAAGGATAATTACAGAAAAATCAAGAAGTATAAAAAGAAAGCAATGGAAGCTGCTTGGGAGAACAACAGTGACTCAGACAGTGAGTCAAGCCCAAGCAGTGATGGAGAAGAAGCCAACCTAGCTCTCATGGCCAACACCGAAGACAAGGTAACTTCTGACTCTTCCTTTGATTCCTGTAATGATTCAGATTCGGATAATCTAGAAAGTGCATTTAATAAACTTTATGATAAATATAAAGAAGTATGCAAATTATTAAAAGTTAGTAAGAAAAATATCATTTGTCTAGAGAACACTAATTCTGATCTAAAAACAGAAAATGAAGAATTAGAAAAACAAATAACTGAACTTAAAAGAAGAAATAAATTGTTATGTGAAGACCTAAAAACTAAGAATGAACAAATAACAAAATTGGAAAACTAGGAAAGCACAGATGAATTAAAGAAAGAAATTAAAAACTTAAATGAAGAAAATAATGAACTATCAAGCACACTAGAAAAATTTACGAATGGTAAAAACTCTCTAATATTAAAAGGTACTAGAAGATCAGGTAAGAAGAAAAATGGGTTAGGATATACACCCCTAGATAATGAAGAAACCATAGTCTACCCTAAAACATATCCAACACCAAAATTTGTACCTGAACAAGATATAACATATAAAGCTGATTTCAAGTATATAGAAAAGGTAACAAAATTATCCTGATGTGATCACTGCAATAAATTAGGACATATCGCAACAACATGCCCAACAAGACATAAAAAATGGATAATAAAAGGTAAAATTAATGATACTAACCAATCAGGACCCAAAAGAACTTGGGTACCTAAAACTTAATGTTTAAATTTCAGGGAAATTCAAGAGCATCCAAATGGTATTTGGATAGTGGATGCTCAAGACACATGTCAGGTAACCAGAAGCTTTTCGTCAATCTCCAAGCTGAAGAAGGAACAATTACTTATGGAGATAATGGAAAAGGCACAGTGATAGGAAGTGGGTCAGTGAACAACAAAGGAAAATCAGTTATTGAAGATGTGTTGCTGGTCAAAGGATTAAAGCACAATCTCATTAGTATCAGCCAGTTGTGTGACAAAGGCCATCAGATTCAGTTCCAAGAATCAAAATGCAGCATATTAAAGGATGGAGCAGTCATCTTTGAAGCATATAGAGAAAGAAATTTGTATGTACTCTATCTTGAGGAACTCAAGGATGAAGATGACTGTTTGGCAGCCAATAAAGATCAATCAACTGAGCTGTGGCACAGAAGACTGGGCCACTGTAGTTTGGATGGATTGAACAAGCTCAAAAAGAGAAATCTAGTGGAAGGACTGCCAAAGGTCAACACAAAAATGGATAGCATCTGCAGACCTTGTGCAAGAGGAAAGCACACCAAGAACTCTTTCAAATAAAAGACAGTAGTGACCACCTCAAAGCCGTTAGAACTACTTCACATGGATCTATTTGGGCCAATGAGGACTACCAGTCTTGGGAAAGAATTTTGGATTTGTCATAGTTGATGATTACTCAAGATTTACTTGGGTATCCTTTCTAGAGCACAAAGATGACACCTTTGATAATTTTGTCAGTTTCAACAAGAAAGTTCAGAAAGATCAGAAGTTCATCATTATCTCTATCCGATCAGATCATGGTGGTGAATTTCAAAATGAAAAGTTTGCTAGGTTCTGTGATGACCAAGGAATTGAGCACAACTTCTCAGCACCAAGGACACCTCAACAGAATGGAATTGCTGAGAGGAAAAATAGAACTCTTTTGGATATGGCAAGAACAATGTTATCAGAATATGACTTGCCAAGATATTTTTGGGCTGAAGCCATCAACACTGCAAGCTACATCATTAATAGGGTAATGATCAGGCCAATTCTGAAGAAGACTGCTTATGAACTCTACAAGGGAAAGAAACCTAAGATCAGTCACTTCAAAATATTTGGATGTCCTTGCTTCATCCACAACGATGGAAAAAGGGACATTGGTAAGTTAGATGCCAAATCAGATGAAGGCATCTTTATGGGGTACACTTCTAAACCCAAAAGTTATAGAGTTTTCAATAAACGCTCATTATTAATTGAACAATCTGTGCATGTTATTTTTGATGAATCTAACCCTTCCTTGAAAAAGGAAGAAATTAGTGACATTGATGATGTAGATGACTTGTCTGAAAAATTAAAGAATACCTCAATTGAGGACAAGGAAGATCCACCTCTGGAAGAACTGCAGCAAACTGAAATTCAACATGAAAATCTTCCAAAAGAATGGAGACATAAGAAAGATCACCCTTTTGAGAACATTATTGGTGATCCATCTGTAGGGGTAAGAACAAGAGGTAATGTAATTCCTTGTGATTATTTAGCTTTTGTTTCTCAAATAGAGCCCAAGACAATCAATGAAGCTTTAACTGATGAATCTTGGATAATAGCCATGCAAGATGAACTAAATCAGTTCAAGAGAAACCAAGTATGGTCACTTGTTCCTAGACCATCCAATCATTCAGTTATTGGCACCAAGTGGGTGTTCAGAAATAAACTGGATGAGTCTGGAGTAATCTTAAGAAACAAGGCCAGACTGGTAGCTCAAGGCTATTCTCAAGAGGAAGGCATTGATTTCGATGAAACCTATGCACCTGTGGCTAGACTTGAGGCTATTAGAATTTTACTTGCTTATGCATCTGCATTAGACTTAAAATTGTTTCAAATGGATGTCAAATCTGCCTTCTTAAATGGTTTTATCAAGGAGGAAGTGTATGTTGAACAACCTCTAGGTTTTGATGACACCGAATTTCCAAATCATGTATTTAAACTCCATAAGGCTTTATATGGTTTAAAGCAAGCACCTAGAGCCTGGTATGAAAAGCTCAGTACCTTCTTATTAGATCATGGTTTCACTAGAGGTCAAGTAGATAGCACATTATTTATTAAATCAAAAGTTAAACATATACTACTTGTGCAAATATATGTAGATGATATTATTTTTGGATCTACTGATGAATCTCTTTGCAAGTACTTTGAAAAGCTTATGCAGGGAGAATTTGAAATGAGTATGATGGGAGAGCTAAACTACTTCCTTGGATTGCAAATCAAGCAAGGGAAGAAAGGCACCCACATCTATCAAGCCAAGTACACCAAAGAGCTGTTAAAGAAATTTGGATTTGAAGGTGCAAAGCCATTGTCAATGCCAATGAGCACATCAACCAGAATGGACAGTGATCAAAATGGTAAAAAAGTAGATCAAAAGAACTATAGAGGTATGATAGGGTCATTACTTTACTTAACAGCAAGTAGACCAGACATTTTATTTAGTGTATGCATGTGTGCTAGATATCAAGCAGACCCTAGAGAGTCTCATTTAATTTCTGTGAAAAGAATATTTAGATATTTAGCTAGAACTCATGATTTAGGTCTTTGGTATCCAAAATCTTGTGAAATAAATTTAGTAGGATATTCTGATGCTGACTATGCTGGATGCAAAGTAGATAGAAAGAGCACCAGTGGTTGTTGTCAATTTCTTGCAGGATGTCTGATATCTTGGTCTTCCAAGAAACAAAACTCAGTAGCTCTATCAACAGCTGAAGCTGAATATGTTGCTGCTGGAAGTTGCTGTACACAACTCCTATGGATAAAGCAACAACTTGAGGATTTCGGCATTCATATCAAGTCAATTCCACTACTATGTGATAATACAAGTGCCATCAACCTTACCAAGAATCCAGTGCAACACTCAAGGACTAAACACATTGAGGTTAGATATCATTTCATTCGAGATCATGTAGCTAGTGGTAATTTAGAAATTTCTTTTATAGATACAAATGGTTAACTGGCAGATATCTTCACAAAAGCCCTACCTGAAGAGAGATTTACATCTCTTAGAAGGGAATTAGGGATGTGCAATTTGTGAAAAGATTTCTGTATTTAAATTGGCATATAATTTTTTTTTTCAGATTATAATGAAATTTTCTCTCTCTGGCATTAAGCAAAACTCAGCTTATTTACTTTATTTGACCGCTATTGTGTTAAAAGTAGTTTGACCCGTCAAACCCTTTTGTCGCTTTCTGCCGTTACCCCTTTTGGCACCTCCTTTTTCGATAAAGCATTATTAATTAGTCAAATTGTTGTGGGAATGACTCATCTCCCACCTTTACCCCTCTTTCTCCTTTATCTGCTCGCCCAAAGCCGATGCCCTAACGATTCCGGCATCGACTCTCCGCAAGATTTGAAGCCTTCTCTTCTTCCCGCGAAGAATCCCTTGAGGGCTTCCATCCCTTCCATCATCTCCTTTCTCCAGAACCTTTTTCTCCACTCTACCCATGGCCGCTCCAGTGATCTCCGGAAGTGTAGGGGGCTACAGTGCTGAGTATTTGTCCCCTGAGCAGCAGGAAAGGTTTACATTCGTCAAGACAAAGGTTTGCGGAAATAAAGCAGTGGATGTACCAAATCTAGAGAAGAATGGCATGAACAGTATAGCAGAAACATTGAGAAGGATGTAGTGGATGGATATTGCCACCTTCACCGAGGTAAGCTATCCCGACCTGGTGAAAGCCTTTTATGTTTGTCTAAGGTCAGAGGCGGATGGGTCCCTTGTCTTATCTATAAAGGGTATCCAGATTAAAGTAGATCATGAGCTTTTGCACATGTTGTTTGGGGTGAAGATTTCTGGACACAGTGTGGTTCACACAGTGAACGATCAAGCAAAGGGTCTTGGCATTATAGGTCCAAGTTTTAGGCTGAGAGACGGGAAATTAGATATCAATCAGATGACTGCATTCAACCGTCTACTTCATTTTATTATCTACCAAATCATGGTTCCTCGCAGTGCCACTTTCTCAACCTGTACTAGGGCAGATTCGGACATGATGTTCTAGGTAATCCATCAAAAGGAGATTAACATGGCCGAGGTCATGATGGAGAGAATGAAGTTTGCCCATGATCAAATCTGGGATACAAAGAGCAAGTTGAATGTTTCATTGCCCTATGCTCATCTACTTACCAAGATATTCAAACATTTTGGAGTAAATCTATCTGGAGCAGTTGTGGAAAAGATGGGGCAATCTATAAGGTCCAGGAACCTAAAGAAAAGTGGATTCTCAGTGCAGAATGGAATATGGACCAAGATCTCTGTAGCAGAGGGAGAGGCCATCATCAGAGATGTCCTAGAGATTCCAGAAGAAGCAGCAGATCCACCAGCAGAATTAGAGGTAGAATCAGTAGCAGTAGAACAAGCAGCAGCAGAACCTGCAGTGGAAGAACAAGCAGAGACTTCAGGATCACCTGTTATGGAGGTTGACTCTCGTTCTCCAGAAACTCCAATGGGAGAAGCAGTAGCAGGTGTGGTAGATCCCTTGCCCACCTCCAGAGTTGCCTCTATTCTAAGAGAGGTGTTGGATTCCTTTCCTTCCATCTCAGTTACTTCAGAAATAGGTGGACTTGCAGAAGAAGAAGCTATGGCACCAGGCCATACTGAAAATTTAACTGAAGTAAATGTCAGTTTTGAGGTGCAAGTAGCTACTCATCAAGAAGTGATTATGGAAGAAGCTCCTAGCCAAGGGGAGCCGAATGCTAGAGAGTCTCAATTGTCAGAATCAGTGGTAGAAGGCCACATTGAGGAAATTGGTTTGGAAGAAGTTCCTACTCAGGGGGAGCAAGAAAATGTTGAACTCAATGCTCCTATTCAGGGGGAGCAAATTGGCAATGAGGAATCTTTGATGGAAAATGCTCCAGAGACAGATGCACCATCTCAGGGAAATCAAGCTCCTGCCAAAGTACCTGTAAATGAAGGACCAAGTACAAGCCATGCTAATATTGAGGAGCCAGTCACTTAGAAAAGCAAAAGAAAGAGAGTGGCTCTCAGAAGGCAAAGAAAGAGCCACAGGAAAGTAAATTTGAAGCCTGTTATGGAAATATTAAAGGCTCAAGGAGATATATTATCATCAGTTCAGACCAGTGTCCAAGACATTCTTGCCAGTCAAGCTACAACCACTTCTGAAATATCTCAAGTTCAAAATGCTATAAGGTGGTTCAACAAGGAAATGTCAGACATGAAGTCCATGCTATCAGTAATTTCGAGGACAGGTGGATTTTCTCCTTCTGCTACTCAGAGCAGACCAGCAGCTGTTCCTCGGCCACCAGGGCCACCAGCACAAGAGTCAGGGCCATTTGGGCCATCAGTGTAAGCATCAGGGCCATCTGGGCCATCAGTGCAAGCATCAGGGCCATCAGGGCCATCTCATCAGGAATCTAGGCCATTTGGGCCGTCTGCAGTTGCCAGCGAAGGTCAAGCAAAAGGGAAAGAGCCTGTAGCAGCTACCAAGGCCCCTGAAACTTCTACTCTTGCAACTCCAACCCTCTCCTCACCATCATCTTCTTCTACAGCCCCTCTAGCACCACCAACTTTCAAACACCCTATGCCTCGCACCCAAACCTCATCCTCTCCCATTCCATCTCAACCTTCCTTCTCTCCCACTCCCTCTCAAACCTCAGCTCCATCATCACCCTCACCTTCTTCACCTCTCACCGAAACTACTCCAGTTCACCCATCTACATCCTTCAATCCCAAACATCTCTTCCATCCTCCTACTCCTCCTTCTTCTGTCACCTTCATTCCGGAAAAACCTCAAATTCACAGTGTCTTTGACACTAATCTTCCGGATGACTTTGAGAGAAGTACCCTCATCTCCATTCTATCCATTGCCACCCATGTTCACAGGACTGATCCTCCTAGTCCTGCCAAGAAAAAGAGGAAACATTCATCCTCTGTCAGCATCCCCTCCTCACCATTATTTCCTCTTCTTTGGTACTCTCTTACCCTCGATCCTCAGAGAAGATCCATCTATAGGGAATACCTTCAAAAATGTATCCTTTCCACTATCTATGGTATTCCTTTCCTCAACCTCTCTAAGCTTCTAAACATCGTTCTTCCTCTTTACCAGTTGACCCACCTTCAAAAATCCAAAATCTTTGAGGGCACTGAGTTCAAGACTGAAGAGCAGTGGGCCATCGTCAAGGGCAACAAGTCTCTGTTCTCCAAATACTTGACTGCCCGTGCAGAAACCCTTACCCATATAGATCACCCACTCACTCTTTCTGAGTCGTTCTTTCTTCAGCATAAGACCTCTTGGGGACCATTCATTCTGAAAGAGATCAGGATAGCCAAGAACTTCCAGTTGTATAGTGATTTCTGCTACCTGAACAAGCTGCCTGAAGTCCAATTCTACCAATTTCATTCAACCATAGTGATGCTGAGATCAGAACATCCAATAAATCTTCCCCTCACAGTGGACTTTGCAAACCTCAAAGTTGACTCTCCAGTTCTTCTGCCGAAGCTACACTCCTTAGTGTTTGACTCAGATGCAGGCTCCCATGCTTTTGATATGTTTGCTAAGCAGATGGGCAGAATGTCAGCTAAGCAGGGTAGATTGCCTTCCTTTTTGCGGTTTATTTTCAGAGAATACCACTCTGGCCACATTTCCTCCCAAGTTTTGGCTCCACTCATTTCTGAGTGTGAGAGGCTTTCTCCCTCCGAATGGGAAAAGCTCCATAAGGAATCCCATCTTCAGTTGCAAGCCATCAACAGTTCCTTAGTCCGTCAACATAAGCCTCTTCTATCAGCAGAAGCCTTCTTGGATCTCAACTCCATAAATCCAATTCAAGAGATATATGTTCAGTGGGTAGCCAGATATACTGCCTTCTATGCCTTGAAGAAGGATCTTCTTGATCAGAAGATTTTCTATCTAATCTCTCTGGATAGATTTCTCCATCGTGCCAGTTTTGGAAAGAGCACCTACTTCAGATTCATACTGGACAGAGATCAGTATGGAGAATTCCTGGAACAGTAGCGGTAGCTATACATTCAAAGGATCACTCCAGCCATGGGTTCTTCTTTTTCAGTTGCTCCTGGTGTTTTCCACTAGATTTTTGAAGATATGGAGCTCAAGGCCTGGGCTGTCATTTCACAGCATGCCTCTCTTTTGTCTCCTTTGTATTATCTTGCTCATAATTAATCCAAATCTCTCTCTCTCTTCTTTGTCTCATAGACTATCTTTTTGCTTATTGACAAAAAGGGGGAGAAAACTAAAGCAACTCTGAAAAACATGTCTGTTTATTTATGCTATTTAGTATATTTTGTCATCATCAAAAAGGGGGAGATTGATAACCAAACTTTCCCCATATAAATTAATTCACTTATTTATATATTAATTTTGATGATTAACAAAACAATACTAATGAATTACTTGAGCCTTGAGGACAAGAAATAAAAGTGAAAGGAAGTTCAAGACAATCATGTAAAACTCTCACTTCATATTTTTCCCAAGTCATTGCATCGACTTCTTCATACTCTACAACGATTTCTTAAGACCTCGTAACGATTTGCTCGTCGCAACGATTTCTTAAGTTGTCATAACGACTTCTTTAGAACTCGCAAATGACTTGCTCGCCGTAACGATTCTGTAAGTTATCATAACGACTTCTTTAGAACTCGCAAACGACTTGCTCGCCGTAACGATTCTGTAAGTTATCATAACGACTTCTTTAGAACTCGCAACGACTTGCTCGTCACAACGACTCTATAAGTGACCGCAACGATTCCTTTAGAGCCCGTAACGACTTGCTCGTCCCAACGACTCTATAAGTTATCGTAACGATTCCCTTAGAGCTCATATCGACTTGCTCGTCACAACGCTCCATAAGTTGTCATAACGATTTCTTTAGAACTTGCAACGATTTGCATCTAATAACGATTTGTTAAGTGTTTCATATCGATTTCTTCAGAAACACAACGATTTGCATCTTATAGCGATTTGTCTTGCACAACGATTTCATAAGTGCTTATAACGATTTGTCTTTCACAACGATTTCATAAGTGTTTATAACGATTTGTCTAGCACAACGATTTCATAAGTGCTTATAACGATTTGTCTTGCACAACGATTTCATAAATGCTTATAACGATTTCATTATTATGATTTAATGATTCTCTATCATAACGATTTGCCTATCAACTTATAATGATTTCATAAGTCATAATGGCATCGGCTTTGTTTATATCGATTTCATTGTTATATCAATACTTTTTAATATACGTTGAATAGTCAAAGTCGTATCTCGTCTATTTGACTGCTATGCATTCAATGCACTCTGAACGTATCTCTCATGCATGCAGACGATATCTTCCACTATTGTGCTATTCTATCTACATCTTTATTTTGACAGAAAGGAGCTTTGCTAAATCTAGCAATATCTTTTCCAACTGTGACTGACAATCAACGACAGCCCTAGCTGTCTCCTATTTATTGTTGATATGCTTGCAGATACCTGACAAGATTTATCTGTACAACGTTGGACACGAAAGATACAAGATATCAAAACATTTCTTTGACGTGTACTAAAGGATAAAAGACTGAAGATCAGAAGCTTCCTTGCAGACCAGTCTAACGTACACCAGAATGAGAGACAACGAATCTTTAACGTTCAAATTTCAAGTAGAAGCTTAAATACAAGACTACAAGACTGAGAAGAGAATTTTTGAAGAGAACAACATTCTGTGACAGAGTATAGCCAATCCTTCAAGTCTTCAGTAGTTCAAACAAGAGCGAAGCATTCCATTCCAATAGATCTTAGCTCTTTAGCTCTCTGTGTTGAAAAAGAAATTCATGTGAGAGCCAGTGAAGTCTTTGAGAGAAACCAGTGTCAAGATCCTTTCTCTCTCAAGGCTTGTTTGCTTCAGATTGTAGCTGGTTGAGCTAGTTCCTGAAGCTTGTTCTTGTGCTTACCTTTATTAGTTTTATTCCCTTCTGTGTGAAGGAAGACCTGGTGGTATCCAGGGTGGTTGTATTCCCTTCAGGTTGAAGGAAGACCAGTTGTGGCTGGGTGTAAGGATCCGTGAGGGGGATAGTACCCTTGATAGTGATATCCTGAGGTATTGCTCAGGGACTGGACGTAGGTCTCCTGTGGAAAGGAGTTCCAAACCAAGATAAAATCCTTGTGTCTTGTGGCTGTGTTTTGTGCGTTTGCTGTTTCATTCCCTCTAACTCTAACCTTCATTTAAGTTGTTGTGTAATCTTTTTAGTGAACAGGTATGAATCTAAGATCTAATTTTTTATAACCCATTCACCCCCCCTCTGGGCTAGCTAGCTGGGCAACAGGTTTGTCATTTTTCTATCAGGACGGTGGAGACATGTGTCACCTTGCATGCATGATCGCAACATGCTGGACCGTCGCGTTCAGATGTCAGGGCTGCATGGATTCCACGTGGTGGCTTTGACCGTCAGGACCGCAAGCGTCATCAGATCACGACGTACGTGAATGTCACGTTAGCTTTGCTAACGCGACGGCCAGGGCCGTCGCATTCCCAGCGCAAAGGTTTAAGTGCTTCAACTCGAGAGCAACTGTGATGCCCTGAATTTTTATTCACTTAAAATTGTGCATGTGCATTTGATTGTTGCAAGTATGGTAGGTGGATTTAGTAGTGTATATTGTAACTCTATATTCCTCATGAATAACATGCATGTATTTTAGGATATCTAGGTGAGAATAGGCAATTAGCTAAATTGTGCATATTGTGTATATTAAGAATCCCATGCATGTAGTACTTAAGTAATGTTATGCAAGTTTAATCTAATTACCGGTGCGCATATTGTATCTATCTATTTGATGCATAATGTACATAAGTATGTTACATCCGTGTGTGTATATATATATATATATATATATATATATATATATGTCAAATCAAGTGTGTGCATGTAAGAACTATTTTGTTGAATAGATTATTCCTAGCTAACTTATTTCATATTGCATCCTAAAGATTGTGAAGCCTCGTAATTCTTATCATTTTATTTTGCCGCGTGTTGAGTCACGCTTATGTAAAACATCATGTACGCATAGGTAGATATCTACGTACATATTATCTTGGTATACTACGTAGGCAGGTGTATATTAATTATAAATGTTGCTTGATTTCATGATGAAGTAGTGTGTATATCATATTACATATATGGCATGTAAATATATATAGTGTTAGTAGCATCATTAGATTGCATGGTGTGCCGAAGTCGATCATTTCGGATCGAGATCCGAGGTTTACTTCGAGGTTGTGGAAGGGTCTTCAGGATGCCTTAGGTTCGGAGCTGAAGCTCAGTTCGACGTTTCATCCCCAGACAGATGGACAGTCCGAGAGGACTATCCAGATGCTCGAGGATATGTTGAGGGCATGTGTATTGGATTGGGAAGATGATTGGGAGCTTGAGGATGCGATGAAGAAGAAGTATCCCCATTTGTTTGCGTAGTTTTGTTTAACTTCGAGAACGAAGTTTCTTTAAGGGGGAGAGGGTGTAAAGCCCTCGAATTTGTTGCCATTTTATTTATTTTGCGATGAGTCATGTTATGTGTGACCATATTTATGCATAAGTGAATTGCTATGTACATATTTGCTAGTTATCCTTATGTATGCGTATGTGTAATTAGACAATAAGTATTATTTGAATGCATGATGTAGTAGTGTACACCTTATACTACATAGGTCTCATGTATATATGTATAAGTTCAGCATGGTTTCTGCATGTTTTAGGTTCTGGCCGAAGGACCAAATTGGCGTCAACATGGATGGACGTCCAGGCTGAGTCAGCGTCCACCTCGATGGACGCTAATACCTAAGTCAACGGCCATGGATGTGGACGTTAATATCTCTGACCTGCATGTGTTGCAGACCCCGAAATTCTAGGGGCAAGCAAGCCCAGCCATTGGGGAGATGTCCCCAACGGCTATCACGCCATCCCATCACCTCTCCGGGGTTCCCCAAACCCCTCTCCTTTAAACCAAACCCCCTTCTGCACCAGAAGAGTTCTCTTTGGCTCTTTGCAAGGAGAAGAGAGAAACCCTAGCTTCTGTGAGAAAAACCAGACTTTGCATGCTCTGATCCGGCAACTTGGAGCTTCATCTGGCGATCCCTTACAACTGGAGGCCAGAGTGGACCAAGGAGAAGGCTTCCCCAACCCCAGCTTGCTGTGGAGATCGATCAAGAACCCGGAGCAAGAAGATTTGGAGGCTTCTTGGGACTGCCCAAGGAGAGCTTCATCAACCTCTTTGACCCCTTTGGAGATTTTATAAGAGGCAAGTAAACCCTAGATCTGAAGCTTGTGCATGTTTCCTAAGTCCTAGGTATTTTTGTGGGTTTTAATTCATGTCCTGGACTCCCCCATTCTTCTTGTATTTGGAGCTCGGTCTGTCTTTCTGCACAGACCAGAACTTGGTGGCCAGATTCCTTGCCGTCGAGCTCTTCTATTAGCGGCTAACGATATTGCCGTTAAGCTCCTATAACGGCCAGACTATGTCGTTAAGCTCTTCAGGACAGAACAGTGAGCTGTTCTTTCCTCCTATATGATAAATTTCCGATGTATTTTCGCATGAGGATATATTGTAAACACTATATGTAATGTAATATGGTTAATGGAATGTGTTTGTGAGATCTTGATATTTTTTTGTGATTTATCTAAGTTGTTAGAATTATGTGAAATACATGTGAAATGAAGATCATGGGTATGATAGCTTACTGTTTGCATGATCCATGTGTAATTTGACTTCCATAAAATTTTTAGGTGATGTATATGTATGTCAGTCCCTGTTCTGAAAATCCGAGAATTTTCCCATGACCATGCTAATTATTGAAATTATCGCATTGAAAATAGAGGGCATGTGTAGATTAGTCAAAAATTCACAGTAAATTATGTAGTGTGCAATAAATTTGGATAAAAATTCTATGGTAATGTTCATGTTAGATACAGGTCTAAGAACTGTCAAATCTGATAATTACGTTATGCCCCATGATAAATTGAATTATAAATGGCTTGAGATTGAATGCTTTAATTTCTGTAAAAGTAATATGACTCCAAAAAATATGAAAATTTGCATGTATGATTAGAAACCTGAATTTAGTCTGTGGTTAAATTCTCATATTATTTGGATAACTGTAGAGTGTCCTATAAAATTTCCCTGCGAAAACGAGTGTTCAACGCATGCTAATATGAACATGGTTAATTATGTATGTTTCAACCTGATTAGTGTAAGGTACTGAATGTTTGATCTCTGTCAACAATAGTATCATGAATAGAAAAACAGAGTCATGTGAATAAGTGAGGGAATGTGAAGATGTGTATATCATGTGTAATATGTGTGTTAAAAATCGGAATGTATAATATGTAATAATTGGGCCAAAATGACACGGCTACCCTAGAGGCCTCGAGAGTTGTACATAGAAAAGTCCCTATGGAAAACTCTCTGTGTGAAAAGTTCGTCCTAAAGGCATTAGGGAAATCCTGGAGGTGGACAAGTACCACTGGATAGGTTGGAGAGGGCTTCTCCCAGTCTGCGCAGTTACCAAGGTTCACCACTGTATTGCCTAGGTGGTGGGTATGTGATTATGAGTTGTGTTATGTGTTATGCGTTGTGTTATGAGATGTGATGAGTCGTGTTATGCGATGAGTTATGAGAATGAGATATTTGTTAGTGTCCTCTACTAGTAGTTAGGACTATGTGTCATGGCAATTTGTTTAAGCAATGAAATATGAATAAAGTGTGAAATGATATGTGAATGTGGCACATGGTGAGGGCAAATGATATGATATGTGACAAGCGAAAATGAGAGTAAGTGATATGATAATTATGTGAAATAAGATGTGAGGGAGAGTTAATGCAAATGAGAGTGTGCTTGCATGTGAAAACTAGTTTATTAGCATGTTATGGTTATGTTTTCCATATGTTAATATCTCAATTGAAATGCCATGCTTAGTATCCTATCATGTAGCTTACAACCCGTCATGTAATAGTGTATGTGAGTAATCTTAGACAACCATGTTATTTATGCAACCCTAAATATGAACATGTAGACTTGTGAAGGGATAAGATAATATGTGAATAATTATAGATCCATTTAATTGAATGTAATCCATGTAAGAACAGCAAGTAAAGTGTGATTATGAACATGGTGAATACATGAATAATATTTGGATTCCATGCTAGTTGAAATGCTCAATTGGTATAAAGTTTCACACTTAAGGGCTTATTGTTGCTAAACGGTTTTACCATATTTAACCTCCAACTCATGCTATAAAAGGTGAAGCTATGTGCATGAGATTTTATTATGTTAAAACAACAAGTAAATTGTACAATTAAATACGAAAAGTGCATGTGAAAAGAAAGTAGTCATCATGCTAGCTTGTTCTTTTCCCTTATGCTCAATTTTTATGCTTTAGTGGTAGAGATATCTATGACATGAAATAATGTGTGGACGAATCATGCTATATGTTAGGTGTATGAAATGTGTACATGTGTATAATGTAATGCTCATGATTTAGAATAGAAATATGATAGACTAAAGCATGCTCATGTGAATAAAATATGTGTTGCTAGTTAAGAGCAAGGACCATGTGTACCATTGTGATTTGATGATAGTGTGCATCTCTTTAATGTTAATGGCTTAGTGTGAGTGTGACATGTTTAAGTTTAAGTCTTTGGTTTGCTTGCTGAGTCCTTGGACTCACTCTTGCTTCAGCGTACAGGTTGACAGGTATCGTGTACTAGAAGGAAGCTTAATGAGGATCGCCTTTTAGAAGACTATTTTGTGGAGCTGCTACTAGTTGTACTTTTCTTTTCTCATAGTATGAAAAAGAATTATTGTATGGACAATATTTGGACAATGTAGTTATTTTATCTTGTATTAATGTGGACATTGTCTTTCTATTTCGCTATTTAGATTGTGGAATGTGTATTGGTGATGGATTAAAAGTTGAGTTATTTATTTTATTCCTCTGTACTCTATTGCTATCCAGGTACATATCAACCTATCGACTAGTGTTGGGTACATGTCCCACTATGACGACGCCCTTTATACCGATGGGGATTGGTATAATCGTACCGGTATGAAGAGGATCGTTACCGCAACCCCTTTTTTGGCCATTACTCTGTGTTCTTTTCCCCTCCGGCGACCTCCTCTATGTTTGGTGCTCCGTGGGGAGCTTAGAAGGGAGGGTTGCTTGGCTTGGATTGGTAAGTGTGTGGTTTGCCTTGTGTGTGGTTTTGATGCTGGTTGAGGTTTCCTTCTCCTTCTCCCTTCCTCACTGTGCATTGCCCTTCTCTCTGTGGTGCATGCTCCTCTCCATCGACTCATGAAGGAGGTAGTGCTTGGCTCATGGACGGTGGCTCTTGAGGAAGTGGAGCTCAGAGGAGGAGGGGTGCAAGCCTATGAGAAGGCCCCTCTGGGGTGGTTCTTCACCTCGAGGTAGGGATTCCAACTTTTCCCTAGTTCTACCATGCTAGGGCCAAACCCCTTTCTTCTAAGCCTAGAATCATGCTAGGTGCTGCTTAGCTTCCTATGATCCATGTGTGATGGTTTCATGGTGTTTGTTTGGATGGATTCATGCTTGATGAGGGGTTTGTATGAGGTGAGATCCATGTTGCATGTGAGGATAATGAGTGTGGTTGGCTTTCCTTGACATGCATGGGGTTTCTTAAGGGTGGTTTGGTGTTAATTGAGCAGTTATATTCATTTCTTATGCTCCCCTCCCCTTGTTGTACCTTTTTGATGTTCTAGGGGTGGGTTGTGTTGCCTTGTTTGGGCACTCGGCTGAGGTCGCGACGGTTTCCCCAGTCGCGACCTGGTCATGACGTATCGTCGCATCGCGTTCTCTCTGAATGCACCCCAGCATCCATTGCATTTAGAAGACCGTGAGGTTGTTGCAGCGCCCTTAGTCGTCGCGTTGCTATCGTGACAGCCCTGAGAGCCGCCTTCTCCTTATTGTCGGGACAGGCAGGATCGTCACATTCTGATCATGACGTATCGCTACATCGCCTCTCTGACCGAGAGGGACTGGCGACATGTTTTGACATTCCATTTATGCTGCGACTCAGTTTTCTTGGCACCTGTGTTCTTCCTAGTACAATGCTACCCTTGTCTTTTCGCCCGGTGCTAAGCACTTGAGGGCTTGTCCACGAGAAAGGCTGTTACCGTTACCTGGGACCCCCAGTCCCCGTGCGCTGTTAGAGGGAGTTCTCTGGGCGGCGGGTTTTGCTCGAGTTATGGACTCTGGTAGCAGAGGGGAAAACGGTGGGGACAATGGCGTAGAGTCGTTTGTAGAGCTCTCTTAGCTGGGTCTGGGTCGCCGAGGTTGTTGTGACGCTCTTTCGGTGTGGACCAGCTAGTCCTTTCTCACTGCCTCACTCTATGTGGTTCCGGAACCATTTAGAGGGGCCAGGCGTGGGACCATAGTCCGGCCAAACTATGGCATTGTGGTTACTTTAGTTCCGCGTCTCACTCCGACGGGAGGTGCTAGACATGGACTGTCGGTCGAGGGTAAGGCGCGTGGCGCACCTGACTGGTTGACTAGTGTAGTGTTCTGTAGCTAGTGTTACTGTCTAGGCAGTCTTTACTGTCTGAGTTTATAGCCTTGGGTTTCCTTTGGTGTCGTGTTTTACACAGGTTTTCTGGTCCCGACATGTAGCCTAGACCGATGATCGTGTAGTTCGTTCACGCTTCCGCACTTGACTCTGTTTAGTAGAATAGAATTTACTATTTTATTTAATTACTGCTCTTAGTTCTATTATGTTGTTGGAACCAGTGGGAGATTGGTAGTCCCTACTGGGCTTCTCCGTGAAGCTCATGCCCTCTTTTGCAGGTGAGACTTCACAGCAGCTCCCTCCATGGCGGACTGAGGAGACGGGCCCGTAGTAGATGGCGTCCGTAGTGAGCAGTGTTCCTCTACGCAGTGTACTTCACCCTCAGAGTATGCCCCTAAGGGACATGTTCTTTCCCTTTATTTCAGCACTTGTACCTTATTTACATTGGGACTGTACTAGAATGTTACTTAGTGTTGGACTCTTTTCCCTTACTTGTTGTACATTTTAGTGTGTTTGTTGTTATTTATCTCTAATACATATCTTGTTAGACCGAACCGTTAGCCCTTCTGAGTCTCCGGACCTGTGGGCAGCGATGCTGATGGTCGGGTCCTTGGTGGGAGCCGAGGGATCGGGCATCGGGGCTATTACACTTTATGTCTAATTACAAATAACCATAAACAACCTACACATGCTTTCTACACATAAGATACAACATGATTCATGGTTCAACTCTATCCATATCATTGTACAATTCTACAAGTTTAGATTAAGAAAATATGTACAAGATAAATAACACACCTAGCATGATATCTAATCATTTCCACATGCTATTATATCACTTATTCACATGTTTAGCTTGCTGTTTTAATATAAATAAATCACATTTACACAAATTCACATCCTTTCACATAATAACACATTCACACTACACTATCACATGTTCACTTTTCACATTTGCACATTTTAACACTTTACAATTAATTTGCCATGACACATAGTCCGAACCACCATAAGAAGGACACACATCACATACACATGCTCGTCACCTAGGCAATACAGTGACGAATCTTGGTTAACTGCGCAGAACCGGGAGAAGCCCTTTCCACCCTAACCAGTGGTACTTGTCCACCTCTAGGATTTCATCCTAATGCCCATAGGATATCACACACATTGAGCCTTCCCATAGGGACTTTACTACAGTACAGATCCACAACCCTCTATGGTAGCAGTGTCAATATCGGCACATATTACACATTGTCACTTTATCACATTCACTTATATATACAATTTATTCCTTTTCACATGCACCTTAAGTAAAATTCATATAATAGGTTACAGTACTTAATCATGCTATTTCACAATGATAATTAATCATAACATAGCCCTAATCATACTGTTAATCATTGAATTTCAAATGATTAAATTTAAACATGCTTATCATGGTCAATTGCTCTTGTTAAACTAATAATAGTACCTACTATCGTCAAAACAGTATGAAGTTTTTATCATAAGCTTCACACAAGATATATATCACATACCTAAAATTTCAGATTTTTCGCACAGTCAAATGAATTTTCATAATTTTAATAGGCTTCATGCTAATTTAAAAATTTATTCATTTAAACATGGTTCACAACAAAATATTTGTACCCAATAGTTCTAATACCTGAAAATAGTCATCATAAGAACATGGAAAATTTCTGAAACCCTAACATGCGACAATTTCATTTATTCAAAATTTAACATGGTCAACTCATGCTCATTTCTCTAATACAGAAATTATATTAAATAAAACTATGCACAGAAATTTGACTGAACCTTATGATATGACCTATTGACCATACTGGACCAACCATAAAATTTACAGCATGAACAGACAACTATAAGTTCGAAAATCATAACACATAGCTCCAACACATATTTCTGAAAAACCTGAAGAACTTGGCGGAAATGGCCTTGCCGCCAACATGGGTTAATGACACACGATGTTGCCGCCAACTCAGGATCTTGACGGCAGCAGGCTTTCCCTCAAGTTCTTGTCTGCAGAAAATACAGACTGAACGCACATAACATGGAGAAATTGGGGTTCCAGGACACGAGGAAAAATTCACAAAATTCCTAGGATCTAAAAGACATGTGTAAGGATGAAATCCCTCGATTACTTGCCTCTGAAAAATTCTCTAATGGGTTAATTAGGTCGAAGAAGCTCTCCTCGGCCAAGCCAAGAAGATGCACAAACTCCTCCCAGATCCGATCTCTGCGTTGATGTAGGTCGATCTCCAAAGTCGGGGAAGGTTCACCAATGATAGGAGCACCTCCCAGTCGATTTTGATTGCCAGAAGAAACTCCCAATCACCAGATCAAGGTCGCCAAAGTTCAGTTTTCTCCACAGAAACCCTATTTTTTTCTCAAGAGCCAAAATACCTAATCTCGACCAAAGCTAGGTGTTTTATAGGCTAGAGGGGTCGGGGTACACATTACATAGGATTTCCTACCGTTGGAGGGTAGTTTCCTAAACAAGAACCGGGGAAAATGCAGTCGTTTCCTGATCTGAAATCACAACAAAAATAGAGAAGTAGATGACCACTTTGCTGCCGTTTACCGGAAGTCAGCGTCCATTGCTCTGGACATCGACACTGAGTCAACAACACACTGGTTGTCGTCAACCTGCCCTCAACGTCAAGGGATATTGATGTCAACTGGCATTTCAGCTAGAAGATAGAAAATTCAATAAACATGCATTCACATATTAAGTACATACATTATACATCATATTATTTAAATACAATATACACAAATTTACATAAGGACAATATGTACATAATTAAACATGTATATACATATACACATAAGTAAATAAATAATTATAGAATCCACAAAATCAAATACGCATATCATGAGGAAGTTCAAATAAAAGAACAAAGTTTGAGGGCCTTACACTTGGACACACGTCATGCCCTATCAGCATCTCACTATTTTTAAATGTAGATACCCACAGTCATTCATGGCCCATATAAAAGTTTCAATATGTAAGCAATGGTAATGTCATGTTCATGATGATGATGATGTCAAGCGTAGCAAGTCATGTGAACATGATTTCATGATAACAATAATCGAGAGATAGTTTTGGTAGCATAACGTCACGATTTATACTTTAGTTTACTCTTTACATTAATGGCTTTAGTCAAGATTATAAATCACGCTCACGAGAACAAGAGAAGAGAGGAAGTGCACTCTATCTCCGAGGACATGTATGCAATTCAATCTATCACATGGTTGCAGTACTTTTAGCATATAATCACTTTTCAATTATGGACAAAGCAGACTTTAGCTCATATCAATCACATGTAGATGAAGTCAAAGAATCAATTATGACACTTAGAATAGATGTTCATATTCTTATGACTTTCATGTTGGTTGATCATTTTTAGGTTGTTGAATAGCTACATGACATGTTGTAACAATAGGATATGCATACAGTTGACAATACAACTCAATAAAACAGTCTCGGGTTGGCCTTTAAAAACTGTGACGGATTCAGTTGTCGTACTTTAATGAGCAGTATACTGTCAAAACAAGACTATGTGTAAAGTTTCTAAATCACGTCAGACTCCTCGGTCACGTTTATGGACAGTCGATATGAAAGATCAATTCGGAACAAAAACACGACGGTTTATACTGATGCATTCATGGTAATCAATGCAAACATCGGCTTGCAGACACAGAAACGTGAATCGATGTCGGAACGTTCACCACCGGAGTTGATGTGGGAACGATTACCAACAGAATTGGTGTTGGAAGGATTACAAACAGAATCGATGTGAGAATGAATACTGACAGAATCAATGTCGAAATGATTACTGTCCAAGTCGATGTGAGAATGATTATAAACAGAATGGATGCGAGATTGATCACTAACAAAATCGATGTAGGAATGATTATTGTCAGAGTCGATGGGAGAATGAGTACAAACAGAATCGATGTGAGAATGATTACACACGGAGTCAATGTATAACAGGAATTGATGTAGGAGTCGATGTGGAAACGGTAACAAACAGAATCGATGCGAGATCGATCATTCACAGAATCGATGTAGGAACGGTTACTGTCAGAGTCAATGGGAGAACGAGTATAAACAGATTCGATGTGAGAATGATCATTGACAGAATCAATGTAGAAACGATTACTGTTAGAGTCGATGTGAGAATCGGAATCGATGTGGACTCAGAAATGCGTCGGTCACGATGGGCGCGTTTGAGGCAATCGGTGCAGACATCAACCTGATGACACAAAATCGGTGTGGACACAAAAACGCGACATCTGGAGTGGTCGCATTCTTGGATCTTGTCTGAAACCTAGAAAAAAAATGCTACAACCTTTTTCATGATAGACTTATAACTTGAAGTATAGCGATCTTTAGACAAAACTCTGAGCATGAAAAGTGTCGAGGACAAACAGTAGATGAAAACTATGGTTTTGGTTTCACATGATTTGGTCTCGAGATGGAAGAGAAACGACTTGAACATGAAAAGCCCTAAACATGCACGACCTTTAGAAAACTCTAAATACTCCATGTATGCTCGAGAAACTTGGGGAAAACACATGCACATGAAAGTAGACTTGATGAAGTACACGTTGGTATGTTATTTGATTTAGTTTGGACCGAGATAACCTACCGTTTGAGTTGAATAAGATTCGTTCTCCAGAAATCCCTTGCTCTGACCGCTTGGAGGAGAACGCTTAATACTCTCGACACACTAGATAAATATTGGGAAAAACGGTGCCATTAGAAACTAGACTCAACCCTCTTTCCAGGGGTATAAGCCTTGCATGGTTTGGTCGAGGTTTGACTCACCTTAAGTTGACTCTAAGAAGGGTTCTCTGCACAAATCAATGCAGAACGCAGCTGGGAAGAAGAGCTCCGGTTGGGGCGATTTCCTCCTCCCTGGTGCTCAAGAGCTGCTACTCACGACCCCAACTATTGGTAAACTCGTCCCCAATGGTTTTGGGAAGAGTATTTAAGCTTATAGGGTCTTTAGGAGTCCTAATGGAACAAGGAAAGTGGGTTGCGGTATTTTTAGGGGGTTGGACCTTCCTTGCTTGAAGGATTCCCATCCCAATTGGAGTGGTTTGGGGGCTTTAGGAAACCTCCTAGTATGGATAGGCATGAATTTGGGTTACCATAATGGTCTAATTAATTTTGATTTCACCCTAATTGCCTCCTTCTATTTTCAGCTCAATTAGGGTTACAAATTTCTATGTAATTTTCTTGCTTGGTTTTACTCTTGGGCCAAAACTTGTCCATTGGCCCAATTCTGATAATGAGTTATCAATACATGTTGTTAAATGTCTTCTTCTCATTTTTAACTTGATTTATGATTACAAGATAATAGATTTCTGAATGGTTTCCTAATTTGGATAATAAGTCACAATGGTTGTCTTATTATCTAAATTGGGACAACGTAAAATTGTGGTAAATGAGTATAGATACATGTACTTTCTTATATAGTATACTCTCATGGTTGTCTTTTATATTCTTATTGGACACTTGTGTGAGATATCCCTTGCGAGACTCCAGTCCGATCGCGGGAGGCGGACTTGGATATGGAGCCTTATTGGGTATAAATATCCAAGGCTGTTACAAAATCACTCTGCAAATTCTTTGAAAACCTAATGCAAAGTGAGTTTGAAATGAGTATGATGGTTGAGCTTAATTACTTTCTTGGCTTGCAAATCAAGCAGACCAAGGAAGGCACTCACATTTGTCAAACCAAGTATATTTCAGATTTGCTCTCTAAATATGGTTTTGACAAGTGTATGCCTTTAGGAACACCCATGAGCTCAGGAATTAAGTTAGATAGTGATCCAATTGCCATGAAAGTAGTTTAAAAGATTTATAGAGGCATGATTGGGTCATTACTCTATCTTACTACTAGTAGATCAGATATAATGTTTAGTGTATGTTTGTGCGCTAGATTTTAGGCTGATCATAAAGAATCTCATGTTAATGTTGTTAAAAGAATTTTTAAATATCTTTTGAATACTAGTAAATTGGGTTTATGGTATGCCAAATGTTTTGAATTTAAATTGCTTAGATATAGTGATGCTAACTATGCTGGATGCAAAATAGATAGAAAAACACCAGTGGTACTTGTCAATTTCTCGTGGGATGCTTAATTTCTTGGTTTTCTAGAAAACAATATTTTGTAACTTTGCCCACAACAAAAGCAGAATATATTGTTTTCTAGAAAACTAAGAAATTAAGCATCCCACGAGAAATTGACAAGTATCACTGGTGTTTTTCTATTTATTTTGCATCCAGCATAGTCAGCATCACTATATCTAAGCAATTTAAATTCAAAACATTTGGGATACCATAAACCCAATTTACTTGTATTCAAAAGATATTTAAAAATTCTTTTAACAACATTAACATGAGATTCTTTATGATCAACCTAAAATCTAGCGCACAAACATACACTAAACATTATATCTAATCTACTAGCAGTAAGATAGAGTAATGACCCAATCATGCCTCTATAAATCTTTTGAACTACTTTCATGCCAATTGGATCACCATCTAACTTAATTCCTGAGCTCATGGGTGTTCCTAAAGGCATACACTTGTCAAAACCATATTTAGAGAGCAAATCTGAAATATACTTGGTTTGACAAATGTGAGTGCCTTCCTTGGTCTGCTTGATTTGCAAGCCAAGAAAGTAATTAAGCTCACCCATTATACTCATTTCAAACTCACTTTGCATAAGGTTTTCAAAGAATTTGCAGAGTGATTTTGTAACGGCCTTGGATATTTATGCCCAATAAGGCTCCATATCCAAGTCTGCCTCCTGCGATCGGACAGGAGTCTCGCAAGGGATATCTTACACAAGTGTCCAATAAGAATATAAAAGACAACCATGAGAGTATAATATACAAGAAAGTACATGTATCTATACTCATTTACCACAATTTTACATTGTCCCAATACATTTTTACATGTCCAAGAGAAAAGTACAACTACTTGGGGCATATCCTGAGGGAGAAAAACTCGCACTGAACACGACTACAACTCAGCAACCGGCGGTACAAGTCGGCCACAATGCTGCAGCAAGCCAAACACACGGAAAGCCCTAAAAAGAACTGTAGGGGAGCGAGCCTCAACATGTCACAGGCTCAGTAGGAATCTCCCAAAAACAATCACAACCAACAACTGAAAGAAGGAACCAAGTCCTCAACCCCTAAGGGTCTCACTGGGAGCACTAACTGAAGCACTACAAGAAGTAAAACGTACTAATAATAAATATAACGGAACTGCATTAAATATGAACACACTATTTGTCACGGTTTACAGGAAATAAAAGAAGCAACAAGACTAGTACAGACACACCAGTCCACCACGATAGCTGAAAGAACCACGCCACAAGCCATATAGACCAACCACTAACCGATGGTAATGAGACTGACAACAAAGAGCTAGTCCCCCACAAAATGAATGAGTGATGCAAGGCCATACAGGCCGACAACCAACGAAAGGTAATGTGACTAACCACAAAGGTTAGTCTACCACAATACCCACGATATCAAACACATCGTAGAACTACCCACACAAGGGTACAACACCACAAATGGAAGGTCATACAAAGCGACTTCCACAGAAACTGATCCACCTCAACACTTGAAAAGACTAGCACACTGTGTGCCACAACAACCAACAACCCACATAGGGTACGGGTACCTAAAGCCACGAGGTACAACGACAAACCACCACCACACAGAAAACTGCAACACAATTGTGCCACCTACAAGGCACACCACAACGAGTCAAACCACAATCAGTAGGTCACCACTCACAAGCCACAACCGCTGGCAAAGCACCAGTCGGAGAGAACGACGCCACCACAAGAGAATGGACCACTGGTTCATGACGCCAGTATCCAATGCAGACAACACAACACAAGAACTACCTCTCAGTCTCGTAGTCACGGACAAAAGGTACAACTGCCGCTCCACAACCACACAGTAAAGCCAAAGAACAATGAAGACCAACCAACACCACACCTGCAGACCACACAAAACTGCAGGCCCATGCTGGGCACCTTTAGGGACTCTGGCCTAAGCTCCCTAAAGTGAGGCACTGGAAAGCAAGACTAGCTGGGGCCCAGTACATCTACTGGTGTCCGTACCCCCAACCATGAGCGCGCTACAAGCGACCGCACATCCACAAACACGAGTCACTGCCTTCTGTCGTCTTTCCCTAAGCTGGATGTATAATTCAAACACAGGAGTGAGGGTGTCTAGGAAGACGACATAAACCTCGACGGTACACATAGTACTGTGACAAACCCTGAGTGCTAACGTGCCTGGCTCACACAAAACCTAGGGTACCCGGCAAGAGAGGCATTCCGGAATAGGCGTCAGACCACCAAATTCGGCAGGCATACAAACCACGCCGATCACTCGACACATCCATAAAACTTATACCACGATAAACAAACCATAATCAGCTCGTCACTGGTCACCACATGACCTCCAAGCAATGACACACTACTAAAGACATAAACTACATTATAATCTTGCTTGTCATTGGTCATTTCATGACCTCCATAGCGACATACCACTATGCACATAAACCATACATATGAGTCACTTAACCTTTTTAACATGCTTAACATAATCATTAACCTCAACATGCTTTATTAATCACTAAACAACTCAGAACAACTTAATGTGACCTAAATGATCTAAGCTAGGTCCACATAGGACCCTCATTACCCAAGGCTTAACAACTTACTTCAGACAGAAGAATGTGACGAGGGTCACTATTGCATTAAAAACGTGACAGCCCGACAAACTGTAATTCCACAGTGGAATGTGACGGAGTCAACTATCGCATCAAGAACGTGATGGCCCGACAGGCCGCATTCACAAACCAGAACATGACGGGGCTAGTGGTCGCGACCTGAACGCGACAGCCCGACTCATCATCTGGTTAGATAGAAATAATGTACTGCGGTGCTCACACAAAAACCAGCTAAAATCCTCATTTTCATGCACACCATGCTTCTATAAATCAATTACACTATACTGGAAACACAACCACACAACGATAAATAATAAACATGCTTTAAATCAATCAAATAACATAAATAAGATAGGGAAAGTCTCTACCAACAAGAAGAACTCGTAGAACGAGGCTCGATCGGTGTTCTCCATGCTCCGAACAGCTTCTACGCACCAGAACCACGTCATGACACAAGCTTCAAAGCTGACATCATCAGAAATCGCCACAGCAACCCTCTCCTCGGTCGAATAGAGCTTTTAGCTCTATTTGGTCAGAGGGCCAAACTTATCCCAACCAAAAATAAGAACGCGACGTAGCATCTTTTCGCCTTCAGAACGTGACACACCTAACCGTTACCTTCTCAAAACTCGCCATGCTACGCGTCACAAAGGCGGTGCGGAGAACGCGACGCATGTGACCGTCGCGTTCAAAACGCGATGCCCCACCCTATCACGTTCACAACCAGTGAACCTGTGAGCTGTTTGGGCTAAAACCCCCAGCCCACAACACCCACACAACGCACGGAGACCACGACCAGGGCTTAATGACCCCACATTGGTCATGAGCACCACACCAAAACCAATAAACACAGATCCGTACAACCACAACGTTACATTACTATCACCTAAAAAGGAATGTCGACCTCGACATTCAAAACGATCCACAGTAAGGTGGATTATCACCTAAAAAGAAATAAAACCATATACAGAACAAGTAGGATACACTTCCTCTGCATTTGTCTTTCAAACCATTTTGCGCTGGTGAACTCAGTTTTTTCATTTCCGTGTTGGTTCTGCTTTCTCTTTTCTCTTTAATTCTTTTCATAACTGCTCTGCTCTATTAACTCAATCTTCCTTTCTTTATCTTTCAACTGTAAGCAATTCTACCTTGTTGTTGGCGCTTTATATCTTTGGACTCAACCTACTTCCACATTTCCTTGGCTGTGTTTGCAACATTCTTTCTGGGTCGCTTCACTTACATAAACTCTTTATCATAAATCGTTGCCTTTAGATGTTCCGCCATGCTAAACCATCTTTAAATTCTCAGATTTCTCGATGACATTCCATTATCTGCTTATCACTGCCAACTGTTATTCTGCCTCATCTGTATTCACATTCTCAACTGTCAACTTCCCAAAGAAAATCAAATTACCATATCTGAATTTCCTGCCTCTATATATCAATTCGGTTATACTGCTTTAAACTCATATCTTGTTAAGAACCACTACCTCTTCAATTAACTCTATAAAAACCTCAAATTCCTTTTTTAAATAATTAAACTTCTGAAGGCCTGAGAGTCTTGAATCTCTTATGCTTTCATTGTGCCACTCTGATTACATTAAATACTTGCTAAAATGTTTCATAAATTCTGCCTTCACTACTAACTTTAATTCTCTTTATTTCTACTACTACTCTGACTCTAACTGAGCTGACTTCACTTACTTATCAAATCATCTTATCCAATTAATTACCACAGAAAGAAAATACATGAATTCTTATGCTGCTTTCTTTAATGCTTCAACTTTATCTGTGCCACACTGAATTCCGACATACTGCTACTGATATGCTTTACTCTTTACATACTTACCTTACTTCAAATAATATTCTCTAACTGACTCAACAAACAAAACTCATAACTCTTCACAATTTTCACTCTCATTGTTGTGACACTATACTCTCTTATCGGGAACAAAACTGCTCAACTAACTCTGCACATACTCTTGTATTTTCCTTCAACTTTACTGAAGTCTTTCTCAATTAAGTGACATCTAATTCAAAATTCTTTACTGCTAAATTGATCATACTTTTCCTTACTCCTTCTGTTATATTCCACCATACTTTAATCTGCTCTCTATTCTTTAACTGATCTGCTGTGACTTTTACATCAAACTCTGGAAATATCTTTATAACAAAACTCATTTATTCATCTGGATCACTTTACTATATACTGCTACATAAATTCTTACTGCACATTTCTTGAACCATCTGACTATCATCATTCTATAATCTGCCACATTCTTTCGTCATCTGGTCATTAATACTGAACTTTAACTTTACTACCAACTGCATTGAACATAATACCATTTTTTTACAAAATACTTCCTTTAATTATTCCACTAACTGGCTGATCTTACTGTACCACTTACACTGTAACCTTTCTTAACATACCATTACCTTTCACTAAATCACAGCCAAAACCAAAATCTGAATACCGCTTTCTTAGACACAATAACCTACTCTGCTTGATTCCTTTGTTTCACACTACGGCTTTATAATCTCAGCATCTTGCTTTCCAATTACCTTATCATAACTGCTTTAATCTTAAGAACTGGAAACACCATTGTTACAACTTACTCATTAATATTCCTTTCATTCAAACCTTTACTTTAATTCTTTCACAATCTGCCTTTTGTCTTGCTCAACTTGACATTCCCTTATCAGCTTCTTGACTGACTCACCTTCTTTCTTTTTTTTTCATACTGTCCACAACTGATAAACATTACTAATCTTATCTTTAACACTGTAATCTTTTAACAAATTCTTCTATTGAATCTTCACCAACTGACACTTACCAATTGAATATATTTGCTTCGAAAGTTTTAGAAAATTTAACAGAATACTAATCTTCATTTACTTTCTCTACACCCACTACTCACCTCTGCATAAACTTATACTGATCTGTATATCAAACTTCCTATTACCACTATCACTTATAGTAACATTACTCTCAAGTTTTCTCTTCTATAACCATTTCTGATCACAAAACACATTTAGCCTTACTGCCCCAAATTACTACTCCTCTGTTTACTAACACTTCATCCAAAGCTGATCTGTCTCTCTTAATCACCCCAAACCTTCTATATCACTGATCACATTATCATCCAAACTATCTCTTAACACTTACTGACACAAATCTTAAACATATCAATTAGCTTTGCTGAATTTCTCAATCACAATTCATTCATATAACAATCTTTAGCACCCACTATTACACATTGCAGTATTGTTCCTGCTGTAACTCTATTACACAACTACCTCTACAATAACTTCCTGCTACACATATTCACAACCATTAACTTATACATGTCTCTACTAATTCTCTATCTTGCTAAAAACACCTTCATCACAATAAATCATATCCTTCTCAGAACATAGCTCTATCTTTCTAAATATCACAACTGAACTTACCAATTTCTTCACTTTCCCATAACTGAAAATGTAGCACCTCGAAAAATTTAATAAAAATAATAGTTCAACTCTAAATATTATACCCAAATGATTCATGAAGAAATTCGTGGAACAAAAATTCCATTGGCCAAGTATAAGTCGCATTGTGACTTATTATCCAAATTAGAAAACCATTCAGAAATCTATTATCTTGTAATCATAAATCAAGTTAAAAATGAGAAGAAGACATTTAACAACATGTATTGATAACCCATTATCAGAATTGGGCCAATGGACAAGTTTTGGCCCAAGTGTAAAACCAAGCAAGAAAAATACATAGAAATTCGTAACCCTAATTGGGTTAAAATAGAAGGAGGCAAATAAGGTGAAATCAAAATTAATTAGACCATTATGGTAACCCAAATTCGTGCCTATCCATACTAGGAGGTTTCCGAAAGCCCCCAAACCACTCCAATTGGGATGGGAATCCTTCAAGCAAAGAAGGTCCAACCCCCTAAAAATACCGCAACCCACTTTCCTTGTTCCATTAGGACTCCTAAAGACCCTATAAGCTTAAATACTCTTCCCAAAACCATTGGGGACGAGTTTACCAATAGTTGGGGTCGTGAGTAGCAGCTCTTGAGCACCAGAGGAGGAGGAAATCACCCCCAACCGGAGCTCTTCTTCCCAGCTGCATTCTGCATTGATTTGTGCAGAGAACCCTTCTTAGAGTCGACTTAAGGTGAGTCAAATCTCGACCAAACCATGCAAGGATTATACCCCTGGAAAGAGGGTTTAGTCTAGTTTCTAATGGCACCGTTTTTCCCAATATTTATCTAGTGTGTCGAGAGTATTAAGCGTTCTCCTCCAAGCGGTCAGAGCAAGGGCTTTCTGGAGAACGAATCTTATTCAACTCAAACGGTAGGTTATCTTGGGCCAAACTAAATCAAATCACATACCAACGTGTACTTCATCAAGTCTACTTTCATATGCATGTGTTTTCCCCAAGTTTCTCGAGCATACATGGAGTATCTAGAGTTTTCTAAAGGTCGTGCATGTTTAGGGCTTTTCATGTTCAAGTCGTTTCTCTTGCATCTTGAGACCAAATCATGTGAAACCAAAACCATAGTTTTCATCTACTGTTTGTCCTTGACACTTTTCATGCTCAGAGTTTTGTCTAAAGATCACTATACTTCAAGTTATAAGTCTATCATGAAAAAGGTTGTAGCATTTTTTTTCTAGGTTTTGGGTAAGACCCAAGAATGCGACCACTCCAGATGTCGTATTTTTGTGTCCACACCGATTTTGTGTCATCGGGTTGATGTCTGCACCGATTGCCTCAAACGCGCCCATCGTGACCGACGGGTTTCTGAGTCCACATCAATTCCGATTCTCACATCGACTCTAACAGTAATCGTTTCTACATCGATTCTGTCAGTGATCATTCTCACATCGAATATGTTTATACTCGTTCTCCCATTGACTCTAACAGTAACCGTTCCTACATCGATTCTGTGAATGATCGATCTCGCATCGATTCTGTTTGTTACTGTAGCAACCCGAAAAATTTAATACTTAAAAATTCGAAATAATAATTTCTTTAAATCGAAATAATAGAAACATGCGTACCATTATCATATGTACAAGAATACAACGGAAAATTTCTTAAAAATTATAAATCAATCCCAGACATTTTTCCTAACTATTCCATGTAGAAATCGTGCAACGAAAAATCCGATTGACTAAGCGTATGTCACAATGTGACGAATTATCCAAATTAGGAAACTAAGTCAGAAAACTGCTAATACGGAAAGATAACGCGCCCATAAATTAAATGAGCATGTCAGAGAGACTTCCAACATCATGAAATGATTATCCTTTATCGGGATTGGGCGAATGGACCTCTCATAGTCCATAAATAAATTCAAATAAGAAAATGCAATAAAAATCATAACTCTATTATTCCCTAAATAAAAAGGGAAAACCTATAAGATAAATTCCAATAAATAATGGGTTTTAATAAATGACCATATAAATTTTATTAGGCCAAAATAGAGGATTATAAAATAAGAATAATGGGAAAATACCCTAAATTCGTAACTAAATTATTACCTAAATAGAAAAGGGGTATTTAATGCATTAAATAGGAAGTTTAAGTTAGAATTGGATTCCTAAACCTACCCTAATAGGTTGGCCATGAATTTAGCTCCCATCCTAACCCAAATAGGAAGTGGAAAGCTTGGAAGGAGGCTAGGAAAGGAGGAAATTCGGAATTAAATAGGAGTTAGAGTACTATTAGGAATTAATAACATAACTAGCATAAATACACCTCTTAAACCCTCTTGGCCGACCCTAGATCATTGCCAAAGGTTTTTGGACGTGGAGAAGAGGCCAAGGAGGAGAGGATCTCGTGGGGAGAAGGAGTTCTTGGAGCTTCTTCCTCGTTCTTCAAGTTCTAGCCCTAGAAGAAGAAATCGAGTCAAGGTAGGCATTCTTACAAGCTAAAATTCTAAAATTTCGTCTGTAGGTTCTTCCTACCCTCTTGAACGAAACCCCCAAGTTTCATATTTTTCCATCCATCCTATCTTTTGTTCTTAATTTCCGAAGTTCTACAAACATGATAACCCCAAGACATCATGTTAAATCCATATCTCCTTGTATACTTGATCCCATGCTACGAAATTTTTATTGTGGGAACTGATGCAAATTAGGCATCTTTTGCCCCTGAAAGCCCTAATTTTTGTTGAGCATGTTGCTCGAATTAAATCAATCTTGCTCTCTATGTCATGTTCTATATTACTCGTTATTGTTCATGCTCAAACCATGTTCAAACCCTGCTCTCTTTCAAATTCCTAATTACTGGAAGTACCCTTGCATGTCTAGATTAATTCAAAACTTGTTTCATGATTTTTCATCATGTATACAAATAGTTATGATTTTCTGAACAACCTTGTGTCAATTTGATTCAAGTTGGCCCGCAATCCAAAGCCTGGTCTGATTCCTATCAGAGCCAGGAGGAGACCACCAGATTGCGACAAGCCGATATGTTGCCTTCTGGGTCTGATTGCGACCATCCACCTGTCGCGTTCTCAATCCGTCGCGACTCTTTCCTTGTCGCTTTCTGAATGCGACAGTACCTACGTCGCATTCTGGCCTTCTGTCCTGGCAGCCCTGTCGCGACCCTTTTTAGGCCATGTCGCCATCTTCCCTACCCCTGTCGCAATCCTTACATGCCTATGTCGCCTTCACAGGATTTTGCATAAAAACCCATAATATTTATGGCTCTCACTTCCTAAATAATTCTTACGCCTTTTTAACAGTCATACACACAGTAAAACACCTGTCTTAAATTGGAGCTTTATTCAATGCTTTAAAATACATATTCACGACATCTTTCTATCTATGATTTCTCTCACATGTTCACACACTTGAACCATCCAATTATGGCTTGACTTGGCACAAAATATCTCATAATGTATCTGGTTAATTTATTTCAATAATGTACATTAAATTGCTCTATTTTAAATGAACTTGTCTTCGTTTCTCGCGTTGTTTAGGAATACCGTTACCGACGCTCCACTGTTCTAGAATTCCTCTAGAACGTCGAGCACCTGTTTTATATACACACTTTACTTGGCTTGTGGTGAACTCTCCGTCGGATATTCCTTTTGCCGGACTAGTGAACCCTTGCACAAGGCCTCCGTAAGTCTCCTCTGATCATGGATTCCCACATGGTCGATGAGCCGGTTGTACCCTAACACCTATGATATACTCTAGGGATCAGTAAGATCCAAACGGCCATAGATTGTTCTCTCGCTCTTATCTTGAATCACGCCAAACCTCTGGACCTATGCATAACAAGGCCAGCGGAAAGGTTGTGTTCCACCTGACTGCCAAGACCGTGCGCGCGTGTTGTGCAACTGTTACTATCGCTCGTTACTCGACGTTTCATGTGCAATGACCATAAGATCTCATCTATATTGTACTCGCTCGTCTATTCACATTCACTCTACTATCTCGTTTCTCTCGTCTATTCATCTAGTACTCTCTTGAGACTCGTTGAGCTGTTGTGGCTCCTATCGTTTGTACTATTTCATGACTGTCTAGCGCTATAATGCATACTGTGCAGGGCACGGAGAGTGTCCGAGGGGCTCCAATCTAGTCCTGGGGGCAGAGAGCCACCCAAAAATACCTGCAGGGGCTATTGACGGTGTTCTGCATTGCACCGGTTCTGACTATACTATCTTGGCTAGACATCTGACTACTATCCTTTTAGTCTGAGGAGTTCAGACGTACTGTGATATTACTGTGCTTTCACAAACTGTTATGCATTAGTCTGAGGAGTTCAGACGAAATGTACTATCATGAAACGGCTACTATCCCAAAGTGACTATTGTCGTACTCTACCAGTGCACCGTTGTGCAACTATACACGCTATCTCGTTACACGCTATCTTGTTACACGCTATCTCGTTACACGCTATCTCATCATACGCTCTACTTGCTCTACTTGATACTCGCTATCTTGAGTTACTGTGTGCTATCGCGACTTGATCACATTCAAAGTGCAATTTACTCATTACATGACCATCTACTATCATCTCTTCTTGCTATACATGTCTCTTGCTATTCTGGACAATATTGTTACTTGCTATTGTTGTTATCGTTTTCTATCGTGACTTGACTTTAGTCATCGTGCTATACTTGATTCATCTGCTATTTGAACCATGTTACTTGTGCTATTACTTTCTCAACTTTACATGACTCTCTCTATCATTAGTTACTCTGCCATCTAATGCATTAATTATTTAAAGCCTGCTTGAGCCTGAGATTTAAGTCCTACTGGGCGTTATCGCTCACCCTTCGTTATTTGTTATTGTGTCTCAGGTAAGTCGGACAACGACGTTATACGTACCAATGGGACAGGACCAGAGTGATGAGTGACCTGGAGTCAAATGATGAAGTTACCCTAGCACAATTGGAGTCTAGTAGTTATTGCTTTAGATTTCTTTTCAATGTAATGATGTCATTGAGCCTTATGTGTGGCTCTGAATTAGTGGTTGTAATAGTCCTAGTGATTTTATAATGAAATAAAGTGTTTATTCCAATTATTGTTTATTAAATGCTCTGATGTTTGCGAAAGTACGCACAATTGACGTTACCATACTCGTTGTTCGCGTCTCCCTCCGATTTATTCCGCTGCTAAATTGGAGGGGCGTGACAGTTACCGTTTCCACATCGACTCCTACATCAATTCCTGTTGTACATTGACTCCGTGTGTAATCGTTCTCACATCGATTCTATTTGTACTCATTCTCCCATCGACTCTGACAATAATCATTCCTACATCGATTTTGTTAGTGATCAATCTCGCATCCATTCTGTTTATAATCATTCTCACATCGACTAAAAATCTAATCCAACATTCAAGAACCAAGCACATTGAGGTCAGACATCATTTCATCAGGGACCATGTAAGTAATGGTGATATTTTACTTGAATTTGTTTCTATAGAAAATCAATTAGCTGATATATTTACTAAACCTCTCCCTGAAGATAGATTTACTTCAATAAGAAGAGAAATAGGAATGTGCAATCTTGATTGAATACTTAAAATTTGACTAAAAATCTAATCCAACATTCAAGTGCAATCAATTTGACTAAAAATCTAATCCAACATTCAATAACCAAGCACATTGAGGTCAGACATCATTTCATCAGGGACCATGTAAGTAATGGTGATATTTTACTTGAATTTGTTTCTACAGAAAATCAATTAGCTGATATATTTACTAAACCTCTCCCTGAAGATAGATTTACTTCAATAAGAAGAGAAATAGGAATGTGCAATCTTGATTGAATACTTAAAATTCCTAAGTACATAATCTGATCTATCCATCGTCAAACTTTTTCTAAGTCTTGGACATTCGACTTCTCTAAAGTCAGAGTTTCGAGAGTCGACTCCTGTGAAGTCAAAGTCTATGTTAATTCAAAAAAAAAGGGGGGGGGGAGGTTACAATTTTCTTATGGGGAAATTAAAATAACGGTTTATTCTTTTAATCTCAACAGTTCATCTCCTCATCCACGATCTGTTACACAACTTCTTTCTTTATAAGGACCTTTCCCTCTCTCTTTCCAAATTACCCATTTCAAACATCTATGACTCCTACGTCTTGTTCCTGGTTCCCACGACCGTTCACCCCGACAGAACCATTTTCAAGCATCTGTCTATTCCTTCAAACTCTCTGAAGAGAGGTAGGATCTTTGACTTTTCTAAACTCATTTCACATCTCCTCGATCATTTCCCTCAGACATTCTCTCCTGTCTTTTTCTAGATGACCTCCTTTAGGACTCTTGACAGAACCTTCTTCACCCAAGAGCAGTTCCAGAGGCTGATTTTTGCGAAAACCTCGATTTGCCTAGGAAAAGTAGTAGATTTCTCACAGTTACTGGGCAAACTCAGCTGGGTAGCAGAAAACCTAGACGTGTTAGGCTGGACCAAGCTTTTCCAGATCAACGAGCCTATAGTCGAAGATGCAGTAAAGGCATTCTATATGACCCTCCAGGTCTCTACAGATGGGTCTATTCAAGGTTTTGTAAAAGGTACTCAGATTTCTATTACTGAAGATTTATTAGTAGAACTTTTGGATTGCCCCGTCTTCGGTCATAATATCAGTGAAGTAGTGTCCATAGAGAAAGGGCTTCTTATAAATGAACTCTCTGTAGAGAAGAGGCTCCTCCATGCCATCATCACCACCATCATCACTCCTAGGGCTAGGACTCACTCCTCCATCACAATAAGGGATGTCAGTCTTCAGTTTTGGACTATTCAAAGGCATATAGTCAGTCTTCCCTCGATTATTTTGGAGACGATAGCAGGGTCCAAGTATTTACAAGAATCTCTCCCTTATGGACCCTTGCTAACTCTTATTTTCAGAAGATTCTTAGTTGATTTGTCTGATGAGATTTCAGTATTTGTTAAGGAGAATAATAAGCTATCCACTCTAAGAATAAGTCACTATGTTTAGGAAGATAAAGCCCATAATCTTTGGACTATGACTTTGTACCCAAATGCACTCATGATGTATTTCCAGATGTCTATTCCCATAGTTCAGCCTCCAGAAGTTAGAAGAGAAGAAATTAGAGTTGAAGCAGTAGCAAAAGAGGCAGTATAAGAAGAAATTGCTGGACCTTCTCTTGAGCACGATCTCCCAGATGAGACCATCAGTCAAGTGCTTAGAGATCTAGAAGGAAAAGGAGTCGCTCAAGAAGAAGATGTTTCAAGTACTACACCAGTTGAACCTGCTATGTATGAATAATATCATCATGTCTCTCCACCACTAGTTGAGACCTGACCAAGGTCTCAAGGGGAGACAAGCAGGACCATAGATGATGTACTGAATGTGGTCCTGAAGCAACAAGAGATGCTGACCGTGCTTCATATGCAGATACATCAGATTGATGTAAAGTTTGATTTTATATCAGAAGAAGTTCAGCAAATGAAGGATTTGCTCCTTCAATTGGTCTGCCAACAGGGCAAGGGCAGCTCTCTAGTACCTCCTTCTGTTCCTCAACCTGAAGAGCAGTAGCCTAACCAGTTTGAACCACAGCCAGAGCAGCATGAAGATCAACCAGCTATGGAGTAAAAGAAGTAGCCAGAACCGCTTGTTGAGCAGCAACATCAACCTCAGCAGGAGCAGCCTTCTAAGAAGATCAAGCAGAAATCAGAACTGCAAGAAGAGAAATCAATGGAGAAGCCTATTGATCAGTCTATGGAGGAACAATCTAAAGTCAAGACTTTTAAGGGAAGGGTCAAGAGAAAGCTCATGAAATCTGGCTTTGTTATTTTCCCCTCCTCAGAACCCTCAACCCTTCCTTCACCTCCTCCTGAACCAACACCTCCCATTCCTTCTGAACCTACACCTCCAAATCCTTCTGAACCAATCCCACCTGTTTCCTTTGATTGTGTTCTTTCTACTTCTCAACCATTGGAACAACCTCCTTCTCCCCTATGCACTTCAATTACATCATTTCCTATGGTGTATACATTAAAGTCATAAACTGTTAATACACATACTTTTCACACCTTAGCTCCTCACTATTTCTGTAAGACCCGGCCCCCTTGGGCCCTTTGGCCCCGTCCTCAGGGTCGCGCCAGGCTCCATGACTGCGACGTGGTCTTGCCAGAGTAGTCTGTCACGACAGCATCGGGTCACGCCGCACACGGCCGCCTAGTTCTTGTCGCGACGGGGGTTGCCGTCGCGTCCTTGTTGTGGCGTCTGACAGGGTCGCGACTGCGTTTCTGATAGACGTGACCGGTGTCCTTTCTATCAGAATGGCTTTGTCAGGTGTCAGACGCATGCAGCATTGACGCAGCATGTTTGGGCATCGCGACTGCTTTTCCGATCTTCGAGGTTTGACCACCTTTTTGGGGTCTCGCCGGGGGCGACCGTTGCGACATGGTCGCGACGCCGAGGAGCGTCACGACACGCTGGTTGTCGCACCCTGTCGGCCCATCGCATTATGGGGGTCGTCGGCTTGAAAATTGAAGGCGTGCCCATTCTCCCCCTCTCGCCCTCTCAGCTCCCTTTTCCCCCCTCTCCTTTCCCCCTCGAGTTTCTTTTGTGGTTTCTTGGCAGATCGTGGTGCTTGAGGCGTCCGTGCTGAGGTGGTGTCGTCCCGCTCTTGCAGGGGACGTGTTCGTGCTGCTTGGAGTGAGGAGGAGGCGTTCATTCCTATGAGAAGGCCCTAACGGGTTCGTTCTTCATGTTGAGGTAGGGACTCTTGATCCTCTCGCCCTAAGCATGCTCCCTTCCCCCTCTAAAGCGTGGTTTCTCTGTGGCTTGGGGCTTGGGAGTGTGAGAACTTCATGCTCGAGATTGAGTGAGTTTTTCCCTCCGAGTGTAGATCCTTGTTAAATCCATGTGTGTGGGGTTGTATGGGTGGTTTGCATGATTTACAGCTTTTCTTAAATGTTAAGCATGCTCCCCTCCCCCTGTGGAATGCTTGTTTGGTATTTTTGGGGTGGTCTCCGGAGGAAGCGCTCTGGAATCTCCCTCTGCTAAAGACGCGACCATTCTGGAGGTCGCGATCTTGTCACGACGGCCTTGCCGGGCGCGATAGGATCGCGACGCTCTTGAGCATCGCGACCTTGTCGCGACGGCTACGACCTCTGCGATAGCGTCGTGACAGGGTAGGGCATCGCGACTTTGTCACGACGGCCCGATGTGTCGCGACGCCAGCCGTGAGACAGGTTCTAGTCTTCGTCATTTCCGCTTCTCTTGACTGTACCCGTGACACTATGCTAGTTCCCTAGTGCAGTCTACACTAGTCTTTCGCCCGGTGCTCAGCACTTGATGGCTTGTACCGTGAGAGAGGTTGTTACTATTGCCTGGGACCCCCATCCTCGGGTGCCTTCGAGGGAGGTGTCGGGGCGACAAGTGTGCTCGAGTCGGCAGCCCAGCAGGCGGACTCTGGAGCTCATGGGAAAACGGTGGTTTGGACGGTGACGTTGAGTCATTTGCAGAGCTCTCTTGGCTAGGCCTGGGACACCGAGGATGACTGGAGTTCTACCTGGTGCAGGTTAGCCAGTCCTTTTCTCACTGCCTCGATCTTTGCAACCCCGGAACCACTTAGAGAGGCCAGGCGTGGGACCGTAGTTCGGCCAGACTATGGCGATTACTGTTGTGTTACTTTGTGTCCTACCTCGCTCTGACGAGACGTGAGAGTCAGGACCCGGGTCGAGGATAAGATGTCGATGGACGCACCTGACCTTGACTAGTGGTAGTGTTTCCATAGCTAGTGTTCCTTGTCCAGGCGGAGTTCCCTCCGTCTGTGTTTACTAGCCGTGTGGTGGTCACGATGAGCAGTTGTACGGAGTTTCCGACCATGTGTACTTTCCGTACCGTGCTAGTGGTAGTTTCGCTTCCGCACTTCCGTTTGTAGGTAGAAGATATAAACTGCTGTCATTTATTTTATATTCATATTCTCCTGCCTGTTTAGAGCCAGTAGGAGATTGGTAGTCCCTACTGAGCTTCTGTTGTGAAGCTCATCCCTCCTTTTCCCAGGTGAGACTTCTCAGCAGCGGTAGGGTGAGTGCCAGGCGGAGGAGACGAGGCGGTAGTCGGAGTCCCCATAGCTAGCAGTGGCTCCCCTGTTTCAGTGTACGTCACCCTCGGGGTATGCCCCTAAGGGACTTGTTCTTCCCCTGCCTTTTACTTGTACTAGCGTGCATGCGTTGGGACTGTACTTAGAGCGGTACACAGCGCTCTCGCTCTCTTTTCTATTTCCGCCTGTACGCTTCTAGTTTAGTAGTTGACGTTTACTTATATTACATATCCTGTTAGATGCATATTATAGCCCTTCTGGGTCTTCGGATCTGTGGGTGGCGATCGCAAAAATCGGGTCCTCGGCGTGGGCTGAGGGTCGGGTTCTCGAGTCGTTACATTGGTATCAGAGCTAGAGTCTAACAGGACTTGTAATGGATTTAAACTGCAACAGGAAGTCCCAACGGTAGTACAAGTACATTGCTAGCCGCCCGAGTAGTTTTGTTAACCTTGTTGGTTGTGGTTCCATGCAGTTTGACATGGCTCCGCGTAGGCGCAGTCAGGCTAGACAGTTGGTGGAGCAGCAGGATGAGTCCGCTATGCCCGCGCCATCGGCCACCGATGTTTCACGGTGAGTATGATCCAGACAAGGCAGAGAGCTGGACCCATGAGTTGGGGCGCATCTTCGAGACCATGGAGTGCGTTGAGGAGGACCAGGTTCGATTGTAAGTGTACCAGCTCAAGGGAGCAGCCCATGAGTGGTGGAGAGTTCAGAGGAAGACTCACTTCCAGGGCAGAGGTTGGATCACATCACTTGGCAGCGGTTTTCGGAGGACTTCCACGGCGAGTACATCCCCGACTACACTCGACGTGAGAGACGGGACCAGTTCCACGCATTGGTTCAAAGTGACCTCACAGTTTCGCAGTACCACCAGAGGTTTGTCCGGTTGTTGAGGCATGTGCCTCATGTCGTAGGCAGTGATCAGGCGTGTGCAGAGAGGTTCATAGCAGGACTGAGACTAGATCTAAGGTGGGGAGTGACGGCACACATGTGTACCACCTTGGGAGAGGCCATGGCGAAGGCCACTGCCTTGGACATAGAGACCTGGCAGCCTCAACAGCAGCAGCAGCAACAGGGAGGAGCCTCTTCCAGGTCCTCACCTTACCAGCGTCCAGCAGGCAGTCGCGGCAGCGCGACTTCTTCATCTTCGAGCTCAGGCAATTCAGGTAGTTCCGGATTGCGCTAGAAGTTCAAGCAGATGAGCACTCGTGGTGGTGGCAGAGGGAAGCAGCAGAAGTGTCAGTCCAGGTTTGCAGAGTAGTCAGTCGTCCAGGGAGCTGAGCAAGGTGGTTAGGAGGCAGTTTGTAGCAACCTGAATTTTTGAGAAAATTAAAATTTTAAATAATAAATTAAAAAACTCAGCTAAAGGGATATTTAATAATAATAAAAAAGAGTATTAAATAAACCCATTAACTGGAAAGAGTAATGGGCTTTGCTTAATGGATCCTCTAGAACATATTGGGTCAAAAATATGAATTTACAGAGGGAGAATAATAAGAAAATATCCTAAATTCGGAGTTTAATTATCTCCTAATTGGAAAGGGGTTATTAAGGCAATAAAAGTGGCAATTAGAGTTGGAATTGGATTCCTAAACCTACTCCATATAGTCTAGCACGAATTTAGATACTATCCTAACCCAATTAGAGATTGGAAAGCAAGAGAGGAAATGTGGAGTTAGGAAATCTCGTAATTAAGAGGAATTTGAGTAGTAGTAGGAATAGGAACTTGTATTTATATAAATACACCTCTTAAACCCTCTTGGCCGACCCTAGCTCGTTGCCAAAGGTTGTTGGACGTGGAGAAGAGGCCATGGAGGAGAGGATCTCGTGGGGAGAAGGAGTTCTTGGAGCTTCTTCCTCGTTCTTGGAGTTCTAAGCCCTAGAAGATAAATCGAGTCAAAGGTAGGCATTCTCACGAGCAAAACTCAATTAAATCCATCTGTAGATTGTTCCGTACACCAGGAACAAAATCCCTCTTATTTCACTCTTTTTCATCGAGCCAATCTTTTGTTCTTGATTTTAGAAGATCTACAAACATGATAACCCGGAGACATCATGTTTAATTCAAATCTCTATGTATACTTGATCCCATGCTACGAAATTTTTACTGTAGATACTTCATGTTGTTAGGGATCTTTTGCCCCTAAAAGCCCTAAATTTAATCGAGCATGTTGATCGAATTTAATCGATCTTTCTCTCTATGTCATATTCTAAATAACTTGTTCTTGCTCATGTTCAAACCCTATATGAACCATGCTCTCTCTCTCATTCCGATTTACTGGAAGTACCCTTACATGTCTACTTTAATTTGCAACTTGTTTCGTGATTTTTCATCGACTATGTAATTAGTTATGATTTTTTAAAGTACCATGTGTCCAAATAAGTCAAGTTGGCACGCAATCCAATGTAGAACATGTTCCCGCTCGAACTCAGGTGAAGTACCTGAGAACGCGACGGCTCTACATGTCGCGTTCTCAGAGCCGTCGCGACCATCGTCTTGTCGCGTTCTAAACGCGACAGGAGACCCCGTCGCGTTCTGGCCGCCTGAGCAGACAACCCTGTCGCGACCCGTACAGGACCCTGTCGCGATCTGCCCTGACCCTGTCGCGATCCTTACTGGCCTATGTCACGTTCATAGGATTTTTGATGAAATGGAGCTATATTGAATGCTTTAAAATACATATTCACGACTTCTTTTCTATCTATGATTTTTCTCTCACATGCACACACATGAACCATCCATATATTGCTAAAATATGGCATACAATACCTCATAATGTATGTGGTAATTTATTGCAATAAAGTATATTAATTGCCCTATTTTAAAAGACTTGTATTCGTTTCTTGCGTTGTTTTACATACCGATATCGACGCTCCACTGTTCTAGAATTCCTCTAGAACGTCGAGTACCTGTTTTTATATACACACTTTACTTGGCTTATGGTGAACTCTCCGTCAGATATTCCTTTCACCGGACTAGTGAACCCTTGCACAAGGCCTCTGTAAGTCTCCTCTGATCATGGATTCCCACATGGTCGACGAGCCGGTTGTACCCTAACACCCATTACACCTTTAGGGATCGATATGATCCAAATGGCTATTAGAAGTTCGCTCTTACCTTGAATCATGTCGGACCTCTGGACTTGTGCATAACATGGCCAGCGGGAAGATCGTGAGTTCCGCCTGACTGCCAACACCATGTACACGTGTTGAGCAACTGTTACTATCGCCTGTTACTCAGAAGGTTATGTGCAATGTCCACTAGCTCTCATCTATACTCTACTCGCTAATCTATTCACGTTCATTCTACTATCTCGTCTATTCATCTAGTACTCCCATCTATTCCTTGGTACTATATTTGGCCATTAAATTGATTGTCTACGATAAAAATATGTCTATGCTAGGCAACATCATAAGGGCCCGGTCTGGTCCTTGGGAGGAGCACCTGAAAGGCTATAACTCGCGAGGGTCTAATGATCTGGGTGATGGCATACACCTAACACATGAACATGCAAGATTTGATCTATGGCAATCAATTAATCAAATAGTCAATTATTGGTTTACTTGAATCTCATGGTTGAAAGAATATCGACCAACACTTGCTATCATGACTTGTGCACTGTTGTGCAACTTTACTTGTTATCTTGTTATACGGCCAATCCGATATCAAAACTTGTCGTGCTATACTATCGTGCATTATGCTATTGTCTCTCGTTATCGTGTACCAGTACTTGCTATACGTTTCTTGTTATCCTGCTTTATAAGACATTAAACACTTAAAGCATGCTTGATCCTGAGATTTAAGTCCTACTGGGCATTATCGCTCACCCTGCATTATTTGTCGTTGTGTTCTCAGGTGAGACCGGGGATGAACCATACACTCAAGAGGACGGGAACGATCTGGAGTGATGTCTTGAGTACCCTAGCGTCCTATTACTAGGTTTAGCATTGTAGTAGTTAGGTTTGAGAGTTCAGTCTTTTACTTTATTCCAATGTAATCGGGCCCAACAGGTTGGCTCTAATATTAGTGGTTGTAACTAGACATTTGAAAGATTATTAATGAATGAAATAGTTTTAGTATTTATTCTTGTTCAATGGTTTGATGTCTAGTACTCGCTTTATACCCGTTCACTTGCAACTGCCTTCACGCTCCGATATTCCGCGTCGGGGCGTGACACAGTTTGCTACACCTGTGGCTTACCGAGCCACTTCAGGAGGGATTGCCCCATAGGGAAAGCCCTGCAGCAGCAGCAGCCAGTTCAGTACGCTCAGCAGCCACCTCAGTACTAGTACCCTCCACAGTAGCAGGCACCGCGTCAGTAGCAGCGAGGGCAGGACTAGCAGCAGGCTCAGCAGTTTCCGCAGCCACAGCAGTACGAGCCGTCCCAGCAGCAGCAGCAGTACCCCCAGCAGCCGCCGCAGCCCCAGCAAGCGCCGCAACGTGGGTGTGGTCGTGGTCGCGTGATGGTGCTCACCCGGAAGTAGGCAGAGGCGTCAAACCTTGTTATAGGTACTCTACCTATCCTTGGGAGAGCTGCTCGTGTTTTGGTCGACCCTGGTGCTTCTTTATGTTTTACTTATGAGGAATTCTATGAGTCCCTTGCTTGTAACGCTCCTGAGAGTCAGTGTGACGTGATGGTCAATCTTCCGTCTGGTGACTATATGCGTTCCTTTGGTTACCTGGAGGGTGTGGCAGTTGAGGTTGAGGGGCACCAGTTGCCGGCCAGGTTGTACGCACTACAGCTTTGCGACTTTGACATCATCCTGGGCATGGCCTGGTTGGAGGCTCACTCAGCTGTGGTTGATTGGCAGCGGAAGACCGTTCGGTTTAGGATACTTAGAGAGCCCGTCATCTGCTTCCGAGGTATCTGGTCTACCCGTCGACCATTTATTTCTTTATGTAGAGCTCGCCACTTGATCTGCGATGGCTGTGTGGCTTACCTTGCTTCGGTTTGTTCTTTGGAGCCTAAAGGATCTTCAGTTTCTGACGTGCCGATTGTTTCTGAGTTCTCTGACGTCTTTCCGGAGGATCTACCTGGTTTGCCGTCTGAGCGGGAGGTAGAGTTCTCCATCGAGATTTTTCCCGGTACGATGCCTTTGTCCAAGGCACCTTACCGGATGGCCCCGGTGGAGCTGCGTGAGTTGAAGCGCCAGTTGAAGGAGCTTCTTGAGCTAGGCTTCATTCGCCCGAGTCGCTCGCCGTGGGGCACACCTGTTTTGTTTGTGCGAAAGAAGGATGGCAGTCTTCGTTTGTGCATCGATTATCGGCAGTTGAACTAGGTTACTGTGAAGAACAGGTACCCGTTGCTGAGGATCGATGATTTGTTTGATCAGTTGCAGTCGGCCCGAGTTTTCTCAAAGATTGACTTGAGATCCGGTTACTATCAGATGCGGATCAGAGAGTCAAATGTTGGTTTGACAGCATTCCGTTCCATGTACGGTCACTTTGAGTTCATCGTCATGCCGTTTGGGCTGACGAACGCGCCCGCGGCATTCATGGATCTGATGCATAGGGTGTTCAGTGAGTACCTAGATCGTTTTGTGGTCATTTTTGTTGATGATATTTTTGTCTACTCGGCTTCTGAGGAGGAGCATGAGGAGCACCTGAGGATTGTGCTGGAGACCTTGCAAAGTCACCACCTTTATGCTAAGTTCGACAAGTGCGAATTTTGGCTGAGGGAGGTGCACTTTCTCGGGCATGTGATCTCGGGTTCTAGTGTGGCAGTGGACCCTGCCAAGGTGGAGGTTATGTTGTCATGGGAGCAGCCCACGTCGATGTCAGAGGTCTGCAGTTTTCTGGGTTTGGCTGGTTATTACCGGAGGTTCATTCAGGATTTTGCCGAGTTAGCAGCGCCGTTGACCAGGTTGACTAGGCAGGACGTCAGGTTTGTTTGGTCAGAGGACTGTGAGCAGAGCTTCCGAGAGCTGAAGACGAGGTTGACTTCATTTCCAGTGTTGGTTTTGCCGTCAAGCAGCAGTGGTTTTGTGGTCTACACCGATGTGTCGAGGTCAGGTTTGGGTGTCGTGCTGATGCAGCATAGTGGGGTCGTTGCCTATGCTTCTCGGAAGCTCAGGAAGCATGAGGAGTACTACCCTACCCACGACTTGGAGCTGGAAGTAGTAGTGTTCACTCTCAAGCTATGGAGGCACTACCTGTATGGCGAGGCTTTTATGATCTTCACTGATCACCAGAGTCTGCAGTATATCTTCACCCAGAGGGATCTGAACTTGAGGTAGCACCGATGGATGGAGTATTTGAAGGACTATGACCTAACCCTTTCCTATCACCCAGGAAGGGCTAACGTCGTAGCCGATGCTTTGAGTAGGCGCGTGCGCTTGAGTTCGCTGATGGTTAGAGAGTGGAGGTTGTTCGAGGAGCTGTCCCAGGGAGTGTTCGTTCCGTCGAGGACCAGAGACCGTGCTGTGGCATCCAGTTTGTCAGTTCTACCATCAGTGTTCAGGCAGGTGTTGCAGGCACAGCAGGCAGACTTGCAGTTGGTAGACGTTTTACAGATGCCAGATGTTCAGCTGGACGAGGACAATGAGGTCAGATTCAGAGGCCGCTTGTACGTTCCCGAGGAGGTGCGCCAGGCAGTTTTGTCAGAGGCTCACAGATCGAGGTATGTTGTTCATCCTGGCTCCACCAAGATGTACCATTGCTTGAGGAGGTTCTTCTGGTGGCCAGGGATGAAGAGGGGCGTGGCAGAGTTTGTTGCTCGGTGCCTTACCTGTCAACAGGTGAAGGCCGAGCATCAGTGTCCTGGTGGTGAGCTGTAGCCGTTGCCCATTCCCGAGTGGAAGTGGGATGACATCACCATGGACTTTGTGGTTGGTTTGCCCCGCACTCCGCAGAGGCACGATGGTATTTGGGTGATTGTGGATCATTTGACTAAGGCAGCACACTTTCTTCCGATCAGGATGTCATGGTCAGTGGACAGGTTAGCCAAGCTGTACGTGGACAGAGTTGTTTCGTTGCATGCGATCCCAGTTTCAGTCGTCTCCGACAGAGATCCGAGGTTCACGTCAGGGTTTTGGCACAGTCTTAAGAGAGCATTGGGTACAGAGTTGAGGTTCAGCATGGCGTACCACCCTCAGACAGACGGATAGTCAAAGTGGACTATTCAGACACTGGAGGACATGCTGAGAGCGTACTGTTTGGACTGGAGCGGCACGTGGGAGTCGCACCTTCCGATGGTAGAGTCCGCATATTACAACAGTTATCATTCGAGCATCGGAATGGCACCATACGAGGCTTTGTATGGTCGCCCGTGCAGGACACCTCTTCACTGGTTCGAGGTTGGAGAGAGGCAGCTTTTGGGACCAGAGTTAGTGCAGCAGTGTGCAGATACAGTCAGACTGGTCAGGCAGAGGCTACAGGCAGCGCAGAGTCGGCAGAAGAGTTATGCAGACAGCCGCAGGAGACCGTTACAGTTCAATGTTGGAGACCTTGTTTTCTTGCGGGTCTCGCCAACCAAGGGTGACATGAGGTTCGGCAAGAAGGGGAAGCTCAGTCCTAGGTATATTGGGCCCTTCCCTATCTTAGATAGAGTCGGCGAGGTGGCGTACAGGTTGAGTCTTCCGGCAGAGCTGGCAGGTGTGCACAGTGTTTTCCATGTTTCGCAGCTCAGGGAGTACGTCGCAGATCCTTCGCACGTGTTGGACTACTCACAGCTGGAGGTAGCGCCAGACTTGTCAGTGCCAGAGTACCCGGTCAGAGTTGTTGACCGCAGAGTTCAGCAGTTGCGCTGGAAACATATTCCTCTAGTGAAGGTTGCTTGGCAGAACAGCATTGGTGGCGAGGCCACCTGGGAGCGCGAGGATGAGTTGCTGGAGCAGTTTCCCTATTTGTTTGATTGATTAGTATGTTACTTCTCCTTGTACTGCATTCTGGCTTGAGACCGAGTTGTTTTCATTTCGAGGATGAAATGTCTTAAGGTGGGTGGGATGTAAGACCCGGCTCCCTTGGGCCCTTTGGCCCTGTCCTTAGAGTCGCGCCAGGCGCCCCGGCCGCGACGTGATCGCGCCAGAAGGGTCTGTCACAATAGCGTCGGGTCGCGCCGCACTCGGCCACCGCATTCTTGTCGCGACGGGGGTTGCCGTCGCGTCCTTGTTGCGGTGTCTGACAGGGTCACGACTGCTTTTTTGATAGACATGACCGGTGTCCTTTTTGTCAGAACAACTTTGTCAGGTGTCAAACGCGTGCAACATTGACGCGGCCTGTCTGAGCGTCACGACTGCTTTTCCGGTCTTTGAGGTTTGACCACCTTTTTGGGGGTCGCGCCGGGGGCAACCGTTGTGACATGGTCGCGACGCCGAGGAGAGTTGCGACTCGCTGGTTGTCGTGCTGGGTCGGCCCGTCGCGTTCTGGAGGCCGTCAGCTTGAAAACTGAAGGCGCACCCATTCTCCCCCTCTCGCCCTGTCAGCTCCCTTTTTCCCCCTCTCCTTTTCCCCTCGAGTTTCTTTTGCTGTTTCTTGGCTGATCGTGGTGCTTGAGGCATCCGTGCTGTGGTGGTGTCGTCCCGCTCGTGCAGGGGACGTGTTCGTGCCGTTTGGAGCGAGGAGGAGGTGTTCATTCCTATGAGAAGGCCCTAACGGGTTCGTTATTCATGAGGAGGTAGGGACTCTTGATCCTCTCCCCTAAGCATGCTCCCTTCCCCCTCTAAAGCGTGGTTTCTCTTTGGTTTGGGACTTGGGAGTGTGAGAACTTCATACTCGAGGTTGAGTGAGTTTTTCCCTCCGAGCGTAGATCCTTGTTAAATCCATGTATGTGGGATTGTATGGGTGGTTTGCATGATTTACAGCTTTTCTTAAATGTTAAGCATGCTCCCCTCCCCCTGTGGAATGCTTGTTTGGTAGTTTTGGGCGGTCTCTGGAGGAAGCGCTCCAGAACCTCCCTCTTCTGAAGACGCGACCATTCTGGAGGTCGCGATCTTGTCATAACGGCCTTGCCGGTCGCGATAGGATCGCGATGCTCTTGAGCGTCGTGACCTTGTGGCAACGGCTACGGCCGTTGTGACATCGTCGCGACAGGGTAGGGCGTCGCGACTTTGTCACGATGGCCCGATGCATCGCGATGCCTGCTGTGAGACAGGTTTTGTTCTTCGTCATTTCCGCTTCTCTTTCCTGTACCCGTGGCACCTGTGCTAGTTCCCTAGTGCGGTCTATGCTAGTCTTTCGCCCGGTGCTTGGCACTTGAGGGCTTGTCCCATAAGAGAGTTTTTTACCGTTGCTTGGGACCCCCGTCCTCGGGCGCCTTCGAGGGAGGTATCGGGGCAACGAGTGTGCTCGAGTCGGCAGCCCAGCAGGCGGACTCCAGAGCTCAGGGGAAAATGGTGGTTTGGACGGTGACGTTGAGTCGTTTGAAGAGCTCTCTTAGCTAGGCCTGGGACACCGAGGACGACTGGAGTTCTACTCGGTGTAGGTTAGCCAGTCCTTATCTCACTGCCTCGCTCTTTGCGGCCCCAGAACCGCTTAGAGAGGCCAGGTGTGGGACTGTAGTCCGGCCAGACTACGGTGGTTGTTGTTGTGTTACATTGTGTCCTACCTCGCTCTAACGAGACGTGAGGGTCAGGACCCAGGTCGAGGATAAGACGTCAGTGGACACACCTGACCTTGACTAGTGGTAGTGTTTCCGTAGCTAGTGTTCCTTGTCCAGGCGGAGTTCCATCCATCTGTGTTTACTAGCCGTGTAGTGGTCACGACGAGCAGTTGTACGAAGTTTCCGACCGTGTGTACTTTCCGTACCGTGCTAGTGGTAGTTTTGCTTCCGCACTTCCGTTTGTAGATAGAAGATATAAACTGCTGTCATTTATTTTATATTCATATTCTCCTGCCTGTTTAGAGCCAGTAGGAGATTGGTAGTCCATACTGAGCTTCTGTTGTGAAGCTCATCCCTCCTTTTCCCAGGTGAGACTTCTCAGCAGCGGTAGGGCGCGCGCTGGGCGGAGGAGACGGGGTGGTAATCGGAGTCCCCATAGCTAGCAATGGCTCCCCTGTTTCAGTGTACGTCACCCTCGGGGTATGCCCCTAAGGGACTTGTTCTTTCTCTGCCTTTTACTTGTACTGGAGTGTGTGCGTTGGGACTGTACTTAGAGCGGTACACAGTGGTCTCGCTCTCTTTTCTATTTCCGCCAGTACGCTTCTAGTTTAGTCGTTGACGTTTACTTCCGTTACATATCCTGTTATATGCATATTATAGCCCTTCCGGGTCTTCGGATCCGTGGGTGGCGACCGCGAAAATCGGGTCCTCGGCGTGGGTCGAGGGTCGGGTTCTCGGGTCGTTACATTTTCTCCTCTCTTCCTACATCCTCCATTCCTTCTTTGGCCAAACCTACTCATCCACTTGCTTAAATAGTGCCCAGTATGGCACTTTCCTCTCAAGTGGGGCACAAGATGAAAAATAAACCTAGCTCTTTACTTCCTCCTTTTTGGTATGCATTTATCTACCATTCTGAGAATAATATGGCTCTTTTCAAAGAATTCCTATCCCTCAAGGCTTTTCTTGAAGTTCATGGGTTGCCAACCTACAAATTTGAAGATTGGTTCCCCACCTTGTTCAAAACGCAAGAAGTTCTTCTGGCTGATCTCAATCTTATTACTCAGAAAAGCCATAGCCTTTCTCCTAAAGAAATTTTGGCTCTTTACCCTAGAGAAACAGTGAAGTATAGAGAAGCTAGGTTTAGGAACTAGTTTTTGAATGTGACAGACCACACTGTTCAAACCCGTTAACCCAATAACGAGCTTGACTCAACTCCGTCTCCGGCAAACAAGTCGAAGCCTCGCCAGGGATATCAATACACATGTCCGTGGAAATATGAAAGAACACACTGAATATATATAAGACTATATATCTCATACACATTTTGTAACGACCCTCTTTATACCAGTACGATTATACCAATTCACATCGATATAAAGTGCACCATTATAGTGGGACATCTATCCAACACAACATAGTAGGTAGAGATGTACATAAATAACAAAGAAAAGTACAACGAAATAAAATAGATTCTTATTCCATCATCATTACACACATTCCATAGTCTATATAGTAGCAATGAAAATAAAAAAAGTCCATAATTAAACAAGTCCGTAACATAACATCATTGTCCACATAATAGTAAATGAAAAGTACAATCTATAAGACAGTCCTCCAATAGCTCCGCTACTCCTCTCTCTCAGAGTCGCTCCTCACAACGTCTTCCTCAATCACAGAAACACATGTCTCACCTGTATGTTAAAGCAAGGATAAGTCTTTACGAAGACTCAGCAAGTAACCTATTGGCACATCCTTACACATACCACATTCATGTTACTCAAATTAACAAAAGAGTAATTTTACCACATGGTTCATGTCATAACAAATAAGTACAAATGAATATCCTATAACATGTTATTTACACATGGTCTTTAGCTTGAATCATGGTATCAATTGCAACTCGTTCATAATATATTTCCAAACAACTTGATCATGGAATTAAACAAATGATTACTAGCAAACCTAGCATGATATCTATCACTTTTCACATAATCACACATTTTTCTTGCTATTTTAACATAAATATAACATGATCACATGGTTTCACATCATTTCATATTGTAACACATTAGCACATCACTTTCATATGATCACTTGGCACATTCACACATAGTTCACATCTTTACACATTATTTTGCTGTGACACATAGTCCGAACCACCATAAAGAAGGACACACATATCACATAACACATAACTGTCACCTAGGCATTATAGTGACAAATCTTAGTAACTGTGCAGAACCGGGAGAAGCCCTCTCCACCCAAACCAGTGGTACTTGTCCACTTCCAGAATTTCATCCTGATACCCACAGGATATCACATACACATTGAGCCTTCCCATAGGGACTTTTCTACAGTACAGCTCCGTGGCCTTCTATGGTAACAGTGTCAATTTTGGCACAAATTTCACTTAATCACATTATTTCACTTAATCACATGCTTAGGAATATTTTACATGCTTTTAAAGATCCATTTACATGCTTATAATGAAAACACATATCTTTCAGGTTATAGAACTTATCATGGCTATCTAATAGTAATAAAATATACTTAACAATACCTAAACATGATACTAATCACGGCAAATACCGTTTCTTGACTAATTATACTTAATATGCCCTTTTTATGCCTTTACAATTGCAAATAGTACTTAAGCATGTCAGAACATACTCAAATTTTAACCATAAGCTCTACGTATGGAATTTATCATATGGTTAATTTTTCATAATTTTTATGATAATATATCTATTTTGAACATTTAATAAAAATTTCATGCAATTTAATAAGATAATTCAATTAGACATGATAAATAGTGAACAGTCGGATCTAACAGTTTTAAAACATGTATACAGTAACCTTATGTTCATGGAAATTTCCTGTAACAATTTCATACATCATATCTATTTATTCTGATTTTAGATCTATTAAAACATGCATAATTTCCCCTTAACAAAAATTCTATAATTCGCAATTATGATCAGAATTTTTAACAGGAATTCATGGATTGACCTAATAAACATACTTGACCAACTAGAAATTTTATAACATATGTAAACATCCACAAATTCTCAAAAAATCACGCCACAAAGATTGAATCCACTGTTCTGTCAAACTAGATGAACTTGACGACAAGGGCCTTGCCGTTGGGTGGGTTAATGACATAATCGATTGTCGTTAAATCAGGAACCTTCTGTCTACAGAAAGTGCAGATCGAACACAGAAAAATGAGGAATTTGGGTGTCCAGGACACAAATTAAAAATCCAGAAAAATACCTAAACTCTAGGTGATAGGTATAGGGATGAAACCCCTAAGTTACTTGCCTCTCCAAAAACCTCTGAAGATCGAATTTTGGCGATGAAGCCCTCCTCGGCCAAGCCAAAGTGGTGAAGTTCCCCGCCTTGATTCGACTTCCACCCTTACACAGTTGATCCCCCGGCGTTAGGAGAGCTCCTCCACCTCCATTAGAGTCCCCCCTTTCACAGAAGATCGTTGGTTAAGCCTTCAAATCGCCAGATCAACCCTCACAAGTTCTCTCTTTCTCTCCCCGAAACCTAGAAAACCTCTCTTCTGAACCAAAGTCCTCTCCTAGCCAAGATGTCTTGGTTAAATAGGCAATAGAGTCGTGGGAATCCTAGGTCATAAGAGTCCTGACCGTTGGGGAGAGGTTTCCTAATCAGACTCCGGAGAAAATGGGATAGTTTCATATTTGGAATCCCAAACACATCCATAGAAGTAAACGGCCACATAGCTGTTAGCAACCAGAGATGGGCGTCAATCGATGTTGACATCTATATCTTCTGGCCACAAGGTAAACGACACAGGTGTTGCCGCCAACTAGCCCTTAACGTCAATGAATGTTGACATTAAGAAGAAATTTTAGGCAAAACAACAAAGCATCAAAACAGTTATAAAATGCACATAAATTGAGGGCCTTACACCCTCTCCCCCTAATAGAAAACTTCATCCTCGAAGTTTGAGCAAAATTACTAACCAAACAGATGGGGATACTGCTTCTTCATGGCCTCCTCAAGTTCCCATGTAGCCTCCTCCTATGAGCAGTTTCTCCACAACACCTTCACGGATGCAATAGCCTTGTTCCTGAGGTGTTGAACATTCCGATCTAAGATGGCCACTGGTCGCTCTACATAGGATAAGTCTGGCTGAAGCTCCACTGGCTCGTGACTGATGACATGTGATGGATCCCGCACGTATCTCCTGAGCATAGACACGTGGAAGATAGGGTGCACACTTGCTAGCGCTGGGGGTAAAGCTAGCTCGTACGCCACACTGCCCATCCGCCTGAGAATCTCAAATGGGCCAATGAATCTCAGACTCAACTTGCTATGCCTGCCAAACAGAACCACGCCTTGTGTAGGTGAAACCTTGAGGAAAACATGATCGTCAACCTTGAACTCTAAGTCCTTCCTTCTGTTGTCGGCGTAGCTCTTCTGCCTATCTTGCACTGCAACCAACCTCTTCCTGATGAGCTGAATCTTACCTAATGTTTCTTGCACCAACTTAGGTCCAACCAACTGCCTATCACCAGTCTCCTCCCATCACAAAGGAGACCTACATGGCTGACTGTACAAAGCTTCGAATGGAGCCATGCCTATACTTGCATGAAAACTGTTGTTGTAGGAGAACTCCACAAGAGGTAGGTGACGTTCCCAGTGGCCCTTCCAATCAAGCACGCATGCTCTCAACATGTCCTTGAGCGTCTGAATCATCCTCTTGGACTGACCATATGTCTGAGGGTGAAATGCCGAACTGAGCTTCAACTGAGAACCCAAAGCCTCCTGAAGACCCCGCCACATCCTCGATGTAAACCGCGGGTCTTTGTCAGAGATAATTGACTTTGGCACACCATGCAATCTGACAATGCTACCAACATATTGCCTCGCCAAGCTCTCCACAGACTGTTTCTTTCTCATGGGCAAGAAGTGAGCAGTCTTGGAGAAATGGTCTACAACCACCCAAATGAAGTCATTGCTCTTAGCTGACTTGGGCAAACCTGACACAAAATCCATGGTGATTGCTTCCCAATTTCATACAGGTATCTCCATCTTCTGCATAAGGCCTGACGGTCTCTGATGCTCGGCCTTAACCTGCTGACACACCAAACACCAGGATACAAACCTTGCCACATTCTTCTTCATGCTTGACCACCAGATGGATCTCTTCAAATCCTGGTACATCTTGGTGTTACCTAGATGAATAGAGAACCGAGACCTGTGAGCTTCTGCAGATACGCGCTCACGAACCTCCGTGACATCTGGTACACATACTCGGTGCTGAATTCTGATAATACCGTCCTCTTCCCGAGCAATGCCTACCTTGCCCACCATCTCTTGAAGTCTAGGATCAGCTCCCTGCCGCTCAATCACCTCGTCCAATAAAATAGATCAGATAGACAACTGTGCCATAATAGCTTGATACAACTATGGCTCTAGCTCGGTTATAGCACATGTCGGATCCTCTAGCATCTTCCAATCCTACTGAAGTAGGGACCTCTTCTTGCTGAGTTTATCTACCACGACATTCTTCTTCCCTAGATGGTATTGAAGCTCGAAGTCGTAGTCCTTAAGAAACTCAATCCACCATCTCTGTCGTAGGTTCAACTCCTTCTGAGAGAAAAGATACCTCAAGCTCTTGTGGCATGTGAACACCTCGAACTTTACACCATAATGATAGTGTCTCTAGATCTTCAGTGCATGGACCACAACCGCCAACTCCATATTATTGGTCGGATAGTTACGCTCATGTTCTTTTGGAGAGAAGCATAGGCAACTACCTTACCATGCTGCATCAAAACACAACCAAGACCTATCTGGGAAGCATCAGAATAGATCATAAAACCCTCGGCACCACTAGGCAAAATCAACATGGGTGCAGATGTCAGCCTCGTCTTCAGCATCTGGAAACTACTCTCACAATCCTCAGACCACACATACTTAACCCCTTTCATGGTCAGCTTAGTCAAAGGTGCTGCTATGGAGGCAAAGCCTTCACTGAATCGCCTATAATAGGCTAATAACCCAAGAAAAATCATGATCTTAGATGGTGTCCTCAGAGTCTCCCACTTTAACACCGTCTGAACCTTCGCTGGATCAACAACAACTCCAGCACCTGAGATGACATGCCCAAGGAAGTGAACTTCGCGCATCTAGAAGTCGCACTTGCTAAACTTGGCATATAGCTTGTGCTCTCGGAGAACCTCTAGAACTATCCTCAGATGCTCACGGTGTGTAGCCTCATCAGGGGAATGAACTAACACATCGTTTATGAACACCACAACAAGGCTATCCAAATATGGCCTAAGCACCCTATTCATGAGATCAATGAATGCTGCAGGGGCATTAGTCATACCAAATGGAAGCACAAGGAACTCATAGTGTCCATAGTGGGTCCTGAATGCAGTCTCGGACACATCCTCTCCCTTGATCCTCAACTGATGGTACCTAGATCATAGATCTATCTTGGAGAACACGGATGCATTCTGCAGCAGATCAAACAAATCATCTATGCGCGGCAAGGGGTACTTGTTCTTCACTGTCACCTGATTGAGCTTCCTGTAGTCAATGCATAGCCTGAGGGAACCATCTTTCTTCTTCATGAATAGCACAAGTGCACCACATGGTGACACACTAGGGTGAATGAACTTCTTGTCAAGCAACTCCTACAACTGTTTCCTCAGCTTAGCTAACTCTGCAGGTGCCATCCGGTAGGGAGTCTTAGAGATAGGTGAGGTGCCTGGAAGTAACTCTATAGTAAACTCTATCTCCCTTGCTGGTGGCAATCTAGACAAATCATCAGGGAACACGTCTGGGAAATCCTGTACAACCTCGATCACCCCAAGAGTAGGTGACTGATCAGCCTTAGTAACTAAGACCACACTGGCAAGGAAAGCGTCACAACCCTTGTTTACCATCTTCATAGCCTTCATGGCAGAGATCACAAACCTTCCTGCTAGATTCCTTGGCAATGGATGTGAGAACTCATCCTCCCCAAGAATATGGAAAGTAATCTTCTTCCCCCTGCAATCGACCAAGGCATAGTGCTCCTCAAGCCAACCCAAACCAGGTATAGCATCATAGTCCTTCATCTTGAGCAGGTAGAGCACCCAAACAAGCCTCGATCTTCAATCCACACAGGTAAGGATGGGATGCATTTCCTATTCACTACCGTACCTGCTGGTGTGTGCACAGACAAGGGAACCTCTAACTCCTCTGCCTCAACTCCTATCTCTGCCACTAACTACTTAGCAAACCGTTCGGAAATAAACGAGTGTGTAGCACCCGTATCAGACAACACTCGAGCCTGCACACCCATAACTAAAATTGTACCTTTTGTGATGTTCTCTGTCTACTCTGCATCCTCACGTGCTAGTGCAAACACTCAGGCTTGGGCCCGAGGCCTTCCTAGTTTCCCTGTCACTGGTGTCGCTGCTACTCCCGCTGTTGGGGCTGGCACTCCTCTCTGAGCAAACTACTGAAGTTTGGGGCAGTCTCTGATCTGGTGCTCAGTGCTGCCACACTTCAGGCACTTCCCTGCTAGCTTCCAACATTCTGTGTCACCGTGTGTCCTTCCACAATGAGGACACTCCTTCTTGTCACTAGGCCTGAAGTTAGGTTTTTGCGGTGCAACTGTTGACTGACTCAGTGCTACTACTATACACTGAGGTTGTTGGTACACAACTGCCTTCTTCTTGTCTTGCCTCTGGAAAGGTGGTGCTGACCTCTTCTGGGCTGCCCTTTTCTCCTCTATGTATTGATCCATCTCGCTCTCCTACTTGCATGCTACGCTAAGAGCCTCATCTAAAGTCCGATGGTCAAAAGCAACCAGTCTCGACCTGAGTGATGGTTTGGGCCTCATCACAAACTTCTTGGCCTTCCTACACTCATCTGTAACAATGTGGGGAGCGTACTTGGAAAGCTCGGCAAATATGGCCTCATACTCTAGGACAGTCATGGAGCCCTGTGTAAGAGATAGGAACTTCTGCTCCATCTTGCCCTGAAAATGCTCGGGGATGAACTTGGCCCAAAAGAGTCTAGTGAACTCGGCCCAAGTCACCTCTATAGCACCATCCTCGTACCTCGTACGTAGCATAGAGGCCCACCAAACATCAGCTCTCTCCTGCAAAATACAACCCATAAGCACCATCCGATCTAAAATGTTAATCTTACACAAGTACATATATTCTAAGTACCTATAGCATGTAAGTCGCCAGGCTAACTTTGTCCTCTTCTGCACACCTAATAGCTCAGAAGATCTTCTCCACCTCTCTCATCCAGCCCTCTGCCAAAAGGGGCTGACTCTCTCCCTTAAAAGAAGGCGGAGACATCCTCTTAAACCTCTCCATGATGGACAGACCACCATGGCCATGCTCCTGGGGAACTGGAGCTGGAGGCTGAGCCTGAGACAACAAGCAACACATAAGCAATCATACAATCAACAAAATAGACTACTCCCTATTTAACAAATCTAACCTGTGCCTACAACTGAGCTTGCAATGCAGCCTGAGTCTGTGCCTGCGTCTACATCGCCTGGACCAGGCCTTGCATGAACACGCCATAGTTCACAGGTGGTGGTGGAGGAAGTACCGTGGGACCCTGGGGTGCTGGGGCCTGCTACTCACCCCGCTCCTCACGCCTCTACTCGTCCTCCCGAGCCTGGGTACTGCGCGTACCACGGCTCGCCATTGCCTGTAAAATAATCAACTCAATTATAATCTAAGCTACTTAGCCCTAACCATTTTCTTAACTATCTTTAATTCATTATTAGATGTTTTCCACATGTAAGGACTCATTCTATAAAGACTTTGAAATATTGTGTAGATGATGGCTTATTTATGTACAATCTCAACTTGTTGCTCTGATACCAATCTCTGTAACAACCCTCTTTATACCGGTACAATTATACCAATCCACGTCGATATAAAGTGCGCCATCACAGTGGGACATCTATCCAACACAACACAGTAGGTAGAGATGTACATAAATAACAAAGGAAAGTACAGCAGAATGAAAGAGATTCTTATTCCATCATCATTACACACATTCCACAGTCTATATAGTAGCAATGAAAATAAACAAAGTCCATAACATAACATCATTGTTCACATACTAGTAAATGAAAAGTACAATCTATAAGACAATCCTCCAATAGCTTCGCTACTCCTCTCTCTCAGAGTCGCTCCTCACAACGTCCTCCTTAATGACAGGAACACCTGTCTCACCTATATGTTAAAGCAAAGATGAGTCTTTACAAAGACTCAGCAAGTAATCTATTGGCACATCCTTACACATACCACATTCATGTTAGTCAAATTAACAAAAGAGTAATTTTACCACATGGTTCATGTCATAACAAATAAGTACAAATGAATAACCTATAACATGTTATCTTCACATGGTCTTTACCTTGAATCATGGTATCAATTGCAACTCATTCATAATATATTTCCATACAACTTGATCATGGAATTAAACACATGGTTAGTAGCAAACCTAGCATGATATCTATCACTTTTCACATGCTTTTATTTCACATAATCACACATTTTTCTTGCTATTTTAACATAAATATAACATGATCACATGGTTTCACATCATTTCATATTGTAACACATTAGCACATCACTTTCACATGATCACTTGGCACATTCACACATAGTTCACATGTTTACACATTATTTAATCATGACACATAGTCTGAACCACCATAAAGAAGGACACACATATCACATAACACATACTTGTCACCTAGGCATTATAGTGACGAATCTTGGTAACTACATAGAACCAGGAGAAGCCCTCTCCACCCTAACCAGTGGTACTTGTCCACCTCCCGGATTTCATCTTGATGCCCACATGATATCACATACACATTGATCCTTCCCATAGGAACTTTTCTACAGTACAGCTCCACAGCCTTCTATGGTAGCAGTGTCAATTTCGGCACAAATTTCACTTAATCACATGCTTAGCAACATTTTACATACTCTTAATGATCCATTCACATGCTTATAATGCAAACACATATCTTTCAGGTTACAGAACTTATCATGGCTGTCTAACAGTAAGAAAATATGTTTAACAGTACCTAAACAGGATACTAATCACATCAAAATGTCGTTTCTTGACTAATCATACTTAATATGCCCTTTTTATACCTTTACAATTGCAAATAGTACTTACACATGTCAGAAAAGACTCAAATTTTAACCATAAACTCTACGTATGGAATATATCATATGGTTAATTTTTTAGAATTTTTTCAATAGTATATATATATTTAACATTTAACAGAGTTCTCATGCAATTTAATAAGATAATTCAATTAGACATGATAAACACTGAATAGTTCGATCTAACAGTTTTAAAGCATGTATACAGTAACCTTATGTCCATGAAAATTTCCTGTAACAATTTCATACATCATATCTATTTATTCTGATTTTAGATCTATCAAAACATACATAATTTCCCCTTAACAAAAATTCTATAATTCAAAATTATGATCAGAATTTTTAACAAGAATTCATGGTTTGACCAAATAAACATACTTGGCCAACCAAAAATTTTATAACATATGTAAACATCCACAAATCCTTGAAAAATCACACCACAAAGATTGAATCCACTGTTCTATCAAACCAGATGAACTTGACGGCAAGGGCCTTGCCGTCAGGGTAGGTTAACGGCACAATCGATTGTCGTTAACTCAGGAACTTGGCAGCAATAAGGTTGATGTCAACCTCCTATCTGCAGAATGTGCAGACCAAACACAGAAAAATGAGCAATTTGGGGGTCCAGAACACGAATTAAAAATCTGGAAAAATACCTAAACTTTAGGTGATAGGTCTAGGGATGAAACCCCTAAGTTACTTACCTCTCCAAAAACCCCTGGAGATCGAATTTTAGTGATGAAGCCCTCCTCAGTCGAGCCAAAGAGGTGATGTTCCCCGCCTTGATTCGACTTCCACCCTTGCAGAGTTGATCCCCCAGCGTTAGGAGAGCTCCTCCACCTCCAGTAGAGTATCCCCATTCGCAAAAGATCATCGGTGAAGCCTTCAAATCGCCGGATCAACCCTCACAAGTTCTCTCTTTCTCTCCTCGAAACCTAGAAAACTTCTCTTCTGAACCAAAGTCCTCTCCTAGCCAAGATGTCTTGGTTAAATAGGCAATATAGTCATGGGAATCCTAGGTCATAAGAGTCCTGACCGTTGGGGAGAGGTTTCCTAATCAGACTCCGGAGAAAATGGGACAGTTTTAGATCTTGAATCCAAAACACAACTGGAGAAGTAAACGTCAACATAGCTGCCGTCAACCAGAGATAGGTGTCAATCGATGTTGACGTCTATATCTTCTGGCCACAAGGTAAACGACACACTTGTTGCCGTCAACTAGCCCTTCACATCAATGAATGTCGACGTTAAGAAGAAATTTCGGGCAGAACAACAAAGCATCAAAACAGTTATAAAATGCATAGAAATTGAGGGCCTTACACATTTACATAAGGATTACATAGCCAAATTTCAACAAATGTCATACTCAAGTACAGTAGCCTAGGGCATACCCCGAGGCAAAATAGAAATAAAATTACACTACTGGAGAGTGGACCCCACTTTATTGTGAAGTGGATCCAAACTAGAAGACGGGTGTGCTCCCTCACTTGAAAGGAGTAGGGGGTGAGTCTCACAAGTCACTGGCTCAGTAGGGAAACTCCCTCAAAAGCCGAACAACACTAAACACGTGAGTAGTAGGAGGAAAGCATCAATTTAATCAATTAACCCAACTACCTAGGCATGGAATTATAATGATAGTAAATAAATAAGCTTTGCTAACAATATAAACTCAGCTTCATAAAGAAATGTCAAACCACGCTTAGTAGAACGAGGTAAAGAAGGGTAACGCCAAACACGAGTCACGAGAACTGGTTCGCAACACCAGCCACTGAACCGGACAAGCAGCATAGGTCCACCTCTCAGCCTCGCAGCCAAGGATGAAAGGTCTAGCTGCCGCTCCACCTCAACTGAGTCAACAAACGGTGGAGACGAAACAACACCACAACTACAACTCACATGGCTGTAGATCCATGCCTGGCACCTTTAAAGACTCTGACCTAAGCTCCCTAAAGTGAGGCACTAGAAATAGGGCTAGCTGGGGACTAGTACGTCTACTAGTGTCCCTCCCCCAACCAAGAGCATGCTACAAGCACCTAAGAACAACCAAAACACACAAGTCGTTGTCCTAATATCGTCTTTCCTTCCGCCAGATGTACAACTCAAACTAAGGAGTGAGGGTGTCCAGAAAGACGACACAGACCTCGTCGGTACACAAGTACCGGGACAAACTCCAAGCACAATGTGCCTGGCTCACAGAGAACCTGGGGTGCCCGACTCAAGAGGTAACCACGGAAGGCATCGTATACTTGACTTGCCACGTACAACCCAACCATGCAAACTTGGTATTTTCTAGTTACAATGCGTGCCAATGCACCACTTACAACCTACTACACACAAACTAGTAGTCATACAGACCCATAACTGAAAACAACTCATAGCACCATGCAGACAAGTTAGGGTTTGGGTGACTGCCTTCAAAAATGCGACGGACACAGAGGTTGCTGATTGGAGGCCAAATCGTGATGGGGCAAAGAGTCGCGTTATAGACTGAATTGCGACCGGACAAGTCGTCACGTTCATAAATGCGATGACTGGTTCTGTCGCCTTTCAGCTATGAAACCTCACCCCAGAACCCCATTCTGGAATCTCACCAACCACCTTGTATAGCCATGATACTTGAATAATTACATTCTAATAAAATCGTACACATGCTTGCTACTTCCTTTAACCCATCCCATGCACTAAACACTTTAAACATGATCCATTTAAATCAAAACGGACAGGAATTCCACTACCACATAGGGAACATGAAGAACGAGAAGAAGAGCGATGCCTTGGAGATTCTTGCGCTCCGAACAACCTCCTCACGTCGGTAACATGCCAATCCACACGCCAAAACCTCTGAATCGCCAAAAATCTCCACAACAAGCTTCCCCCATGGTTGAGCAGTGTTTCCTACATTGCTTAGCCAGAGGTTGGCCACCCCAAACACACAATCGAAATCCTGACGGGTCGCAACGTCACGTTTAAATCATAACGGATATGTCCGTCACAATTAAAAGGTGACGTCCCTGCATGCGACACGCGGTGCGCATGCAGACATGCACCCAAAGAAGCAGCATCCAAAACGTGACGACCAAAGTGGTCGCATTTCCAAAACGCGACACCTGTGTTGGTTGCGTCTCTGGAACGCGCTCTAGAGGTTGGTTGGGCTAGGATCTCCGACCCCCAACCGCACACAACCTATACAAACCTTCCTAAAAACCACCATAGGGCCTTACACTAGCCACCAAACCCACTAAACTAAAAGCCGTGACATTACATTACTATCATCTAAAAAGAAATTTTGATCACAAAATCCATAAAAATCTTTAACAAGAAATTTGTAAGCATTCTTATATGATACTATCTTCTAAAATAAATTAAATGCTTACTCAAACAAGTAAGGATACGCTTTGTACATCTCCTCTGCTAACTCCCATGTATCTCCTCCTCCTTGCCCGTTCTCCCATCTTATCTTTACCAATTCTTTTTTTTTATTTCGTAATTTTTGTGTTCTTCGGCCTGTAATCTGCATTGGATATTCTAGCATTGACATGTCTGGTTTCAAATCATCTCTTGCATAGCTAACTATCTATGACGAGTCCCAGATATATTTTCTCAACATAGTGACATGGAAAACATCATGAGCATCTGTGAAGTCCACTGGAAGATCTATTTTTTATGCCATTTCTCCAATTCTTTCTAAAATTTTGAAGGGACCCACATACCTCGGGCTTAACTTACCTTTCTTATTGAACCTCAATACACCTTTTGTGGGAGAAACTCTAAAAAAGGCATAGTCACCAACCTCAAACTGAAGTGGCCTGCGTCTTTGGATTGTGCAACAAAGTTTAATAACAAAAAATACATTCATATGCTGCAACCAGTTCATTGGAATGTGTTTTTCACATAAGTGTGTTGACACACTCTTGTCTTGGTTTTGATAGATGATTGGTTTTCTTTGAACCTTTATTAATGAAATGAATATGTGTGTCAACACATACCATGAGTTTAAATTGCCTTACTTAAGTAATCTTGAATAAATGCTTCATTAACACTAATGATTTGTGTTTGAGGGGCCAATGGGTAGAATGACAAGAGCATCTCCATATTGATGTATGTTGAACTCAAGAGTACATAAAGTCAAGTCAAAATCAAATGATAGACATATGAGGAAAGTTTTTGATGATATTACCTCTAGATAAACAAGTTTTAGCAGTAGTTGTCGACAACCAAAAATCACTTGTCGACAACCTAGACAAGTCTCAACACTTAGCTTCTGGAAGAACCAAGTTGAGCAGTGGCTGTCAACAGCACTGGGTCATCTGTCGATAGCTCAGACAAGCCTTCAAGATCATGGTTCAGGATAGAAGATCTGAGATAGTGGCTATCAACAACTATTGTGTGTCTGTCAACAACCGCAGGTCCAGTGCCAACACGTGAGCATCATGTGCACTCACTTAGGGCATCCTTTTCTCATGCACACGGATTCCCACATTGTGTAATGATTAGGACACACCTATAAAAAGGTGTCCCTTGCCCCTTTTCGAAGCAAGAGCCCACACAACTCCAAGAAAGGCTGAGGTGGTAAGAAGGGACCACTCTAGTACTCTGGTCGAGCTCTAGAAGTTGCAGACCAAAGGATTTCATCTGAGGAGATCGATTGGAAGCCAAATTCGCCATCAAGGCTCTGAAAGAAGAAGCTGAAGAAGAGGAAGAGCGATCCAAGTAGCAGAAGAAGCAAAGGGAAATTAGAGGAGTGTTCATAGTAGACTGCACCTGCTTGAAGCTTCTGAAGATCGAATTGCTCAGGGACTTCATCGAAATCTAACTCCAGTTCAAGTAGAAGCGACATCATGGAAGAAACAGTGTGGATCTATGATCGTGGTGATCAGATCAATAGTTGGAGAGATATTTCTTCCTTTACTCGCACCTTTCTTAATTCATTTTATATGTGTGTGTGTGTATTGAATTGATATCAGTACGTGGATTATATGTAAGTTTGTGCCTTGTGATCTGTATAAGTGTTCTGTACAGATCATAGTGTGTGTGGTGTGATCTATGCTGTCTTATGCACAGATCTGATTTGTAACACGCCATATAAGAATATGTAAATGGACTAAATCAGTAGACTACCAACAACTCGGACTAGTCATTTTTAGAGCTCGAGTAGGAAAAGAACTCTGAAGTTAAACATGCTTAGTTGAGAGTAGTCCCAGGATGGGTGACCTTCCTGGGAAGTCTACCAACTAGCATGGTTGTTGGGACAGTTTACTAGTTGGGTCATCACATGATTTGTGTGTGGTGTGTTGATCAGATGAAAATTGTGTTTTTCACATGAGTGTGTTGATTTGTGTATAGTGTGTTTAATAAAGGTTCACTGAAAACCAATAATGTATCGAAACCACGACAGGAGTGTATCAACACACTTATGTGGAAAACACATTCCAGTGAACTGGTTGCAGCATATGTGTCGACACCAAGAAGATCATGTGTCGACACACTTAGACAGTGACTTGACATGTGAGTTGTATTCATGTAAAATGTCAACATGTCAGGTTGACACATGGATTTTTCAACATGATCAAGAGATTTTTCATCAACAACACAAATATGTCATCATCAAAACACAAATATGTTTGAAGTTATGTGCTTAAAAAGATTTACCAGAATTGTGTCATCATAAAAAAATAGATCAAAGCAATGATCAAGTCAGTGATAACCGTAACTCAACAGAACATATAATCTGCCTCTAAGTCTGGCTACACAATCATTATCTATAGTAACACCTTCCATTTTTACAATCTCGGATAGATTCTCATTTGTCTTCTATGTTTCCACTATCTGCCAATACACTGATAGTTCAATAGCACTGTTGGCCAACACTGCTCGCCGCTAACTATTTGGAGCAAATAAAGAATTTTCTGCTATTTCCTCATATAGTTTCCATTCCCTCATCATCATCTGACTTAAAACTACCTTTCTGCTCAATGCATCTGCTACTACATTTGCCTTTCCTAGGTGGTAAGCCAAACTAATATCATAATCCTTCAAGTACTCTACCCACCTGCACTGCCAAAGATTCAAATCTTTCTGAGAGAAAATGTTTTTCAAACTCTTGTGATCTGTAAAAATTTCAATCCTCTCACCATATAAATAATGCCTCCACATTTTCAAAGCAAAAACCACTGCTGCCAATTCTAGATCATGAGTTGGGTAGTTTTCTTCTGCCTTTTTCAATTGTCTAGATGCATAAGCTATAACCTTATTATGTTGCATTAAAATAGCTGCAAGTCCTCTCTTGGAAGCATATGTGTGCAATACAAAACCTTCGCTACCTGATGGGAATGACAATATTGGTTCTACTGTGAGTCTTCTCTTTAATTCCATAAAGCTCCTCTGGCAATCAACTGACCAAACAAATGGTACACCCTTTCTAGTTAATCTTGTCATTGGTGCTGCAATCTTGGGGAAGTCTTGAATAAAGCGTCTATAGTATCCTAGTAAACCTAAGAAACTCCTGATCTCAATAATTGTTCTCGGTTCTTCCCACTTCATGACAGCTTCTACCTTAGTTGGATCCATTGCAACAACTTCTGCTGAAATCACATGCCCCCAAAACTGAATTTCCCGCATCCAGAATTCACATTTACTAAATTTAGCATACAATTGGTGTTCTCTTAAAGTTTGCAAAGTGATTCTCAAGTGAGCTGCATGCTCTTCTTCTGTTGCTGAATATACTAGCATATCATCTATAAGAATCACAATAAACTGATCCAGATTGTAAGACCTAGCCCTCTTGGGCCCTTGGCCTTATCCTTAGAGTTGTGACGAACACCCTGGTCGTGACATGGTCGCACTAGAGGAGCCTGTCGCGTCAGGCTTTTGGTCGCGGCACACCTGGTCGTCACGTTCTGGTCACGACGGGGGTAGGCATCGCATTCTTGTTGCGGCATCTGAAGGCGACATGACTACTTTTCTGATTGATCTGACCGCTATCCTTTCTGTCGAAACGACCTTGTCAGGTGTCAGGTGCGTACAATGTTGACATGACCTGGCAGGCCGTCGCGTTCTGGTTTCCCAATCTTCAAGGTTTGACCACCTTTTGGTGTCATGCCGGGCTCGGCGGTCGCGACATGGTCGCGACGCCTGGGGGCGTCTCGACATGCTTGCTGTCATGCAGGCTCGACCCGTCGCATCTTGGGGGTCGTCGGTTCAAAACCGAGAAGGGCGACCCCCTTTCTTCTTCCCCTTCCTTTCTTCTTCCCCTTCCTTTCTTCTTCTTCTTTCTTCTTCCCCCTCTGAGCCCTCTTCTTGTCCGTCAATTCTTGGCTTGTTCTTGGGCGTTCTTGGTGGGGAGGTGATGCCTCATTTGTGTAGGCGACGTGCTCGTGGTGCTAGGAGAGAGGAGGAGGTGGTGATTCCGACGTGAAGGCCCCAACGGGTTGGCTCTACTCTTTGAGGTAGGGACCCTTGTCTCCTCTCGTTCTAAGCATGCTCCCCTTCCCCTTGAGATCTTGGTTTCTCCATGGCTTTAGGGTTTGTGGGGTGAGAGATCCATGCTTCGTGTTGTGAGGTTTTCCCTCAAGTGTAAATCTTCTTGTGTAATGTATAAATCGTGGGGTTTGAGGGTGGTTTGTATGTTTATAAGCTTTCCCATGAGTTTCCTATGCTCCCCTCCCCCTTATATATATGTTTGTACCAATTTTGGGGTGGTCCTCGGGAGGGTTGTCCCGGGACCCCTCTCAACTGAGGTCGCGACAAGCTTAGGGGTTGAGATCATGTTGCGACCGGCATGGCCACCGAGAGATGGTCGCGGAAGCCTTGGGCATCGCGACATGGTCGCGACAACCAGGGCCGTCATGACCGACGACCTTGGACATCGTGACAGTGTCAAATACAGGTTAGATCTTGCGATGTTCTATTTCTCGTGGAGTCTTTGCCGTTTTTGGTTCTTTCTGTACCCATGGCACCAATGCTAGTTCCTAGTATGGCCCTACACTAGTCGTTCGCCCGGTGCTTGGCACCTGACTCTCTTGGTTGGTCTGGGACACCGAGGATGCCCGGAGTTCTACCCGGTGTAGGCCAGCTAGTCCTTTTTCTCACTGCCTTGCTCTTTGTGGCGCCGGAACCACCTAGAGAGGCTAGGCGTGGGACTGCAGTCCAGCCAGACTATGGCGATTACTGTTGTGTAATTTGTGCTCCTGGTTCCAGTCTGACGAGACGTGGATGTTTGGACTTGGGTTGAGGATAAGACGTCAGGGGATGCACCTGACCGGTTAACTAGTGGTAGCGGTTTCCATAGCGAGTGTCTCCTGTCCAGGCAGGGTTCCCTCTGTCTGCGTTGCCAGCCATGTGGTGGTCATGATGTGTAGGTGCTATGGAGTTTCCGACCGCGGTGTCCATTCGTACTGTTGCTAGTTAGTAGCTTTGCTTCCACACTTTCTATGGTAGAGTAGAATATATAACTGTTGTTATTTAATTGATCATATATTTCTTTCCCGCCTATTAGAGCCAGTAGGAGATTAGTAGTCCCTACTGAGCTACTATTGTGAAGCTCATCCCTTCTTTTTCCAAGTGAGACTTCTCAGCAGCGGCAGGGCACACGTCGGGCAGAATAGGTGGGGCAGTAGTCGTCATCCCCATAGCTAGAAGTGGTTTCCCCTTCAGTTGTACGTCACCCTTGGGGTATGCCCATAAGGGCTCTATCCTTCCTATTTCACTTGTACTAGTTGTGCGTGTGTTGGGATTGTACCTCGAGCGATCTGCAGTCTCGCTTTACTTTCTGCTTCCGCGTGTGTGCTTCTAGTTCAGTAGTTGACGTTTATTTCCCTTACATATTTTGTTAGACTTGTGTTATATCCCTTATGGGTCCCCGGATCCGTGGGCGACAACCGCAAAAATCGGGTCCTCGGCTTGGGCCGAGGGTCGGGTTCTCGGGGTTGTTAAAGTTGGTATTAGAGTGAGAGTCTAACAGGACTTGTAGTGGATTTAAACTAAAACAGGAAGTCCCAACAGTAGTACAAGTACACTACTAGCCGCCCGAGTTGGTATCGTTAAACTTGTTGGTTGTGTGCCGTGCAGGATATGGCTCCACAGAGGTGTGGGTAGGCCAGAGAGCTAATGGAGCAGCAGGGTGAGTCAGATATGCCAGTGCCAGGCCAGGTTTAGGAGGAGATGTCAGCAGAGGAGTCTGTGGCATAGTCTCAGGAGGTAGCGGTAGCAGTAGCAGCAGGTGGGCAGCAACAACAGTGGTACCAGTCCCTGCCACAGCAGTATCCAGATTGGTTTCATTTGGCTGAGCAGTTCTTCAGGACCCTGTACCAGGGGGCGTGGTAGCCTGGGCAGGTAGTAGCGGGACGTCAGCCGCTAGTACCTCCCTCAGCAGTACCAGAGCAGCAAGCAGATCTAAAGGTAGAGCAACCAGCAGTTCAGCAGGCGTCGGGCACTGGGACTACCCGGGTCGGTAGGAGGAGGACGTGTGTTGCTGAGGATAGGACTGCTCTCTTGGGGAGGTTCTTGAGTCTCTGACCTCCGATGTTCTACGACAACTACGACCCAGACAGAGTTGAGAGTTGGACGCACGAGTTGGAGCATACGTTCAAGAACATGGAGTGCGCCGACGAGGACCAAGTCAGATTGACAGTATACCAGCTCCAGGGACCACCCATGAGTGGTGGAGAGTTCAGAGGCAGAACCACTTCCTTGGGTAGTGTTTGGATCAGATTACTTGACTGCGGTTCTTGGAGGTCTTCCACGACGAGTATTTTCTTGATTATGCTCAACGTGAGAGGTGATATCAGTTTCATGAGTTGGTTCAGGGTGATCTGACGGTTTCTCATTATTACCAGAGGTTTGTCATATTGTTGAGGCATGTTCGTCACGTGGCAGGCAGTGAGCAGGGTTGTGTAGAGAGGTTTATTGCAGGACTGAGGCCAGATTTTAGGTGGGGCGTGACCGCCCATATGTGCACCACCTTGGGGGTGGCAGTGGCTAAGGCCACCGCCTTGGAGACAGAGACCTAGCAGCCCCAACAGTAGTAGCAGGGAGGAGCTTCCGCCAAGACCACACCATACCAGGGCCCCGTAGGTAGTAGTGGGAGTGCAACTTCTTCTTCTTCGGGCTTAGGCAGTTCGGGCAGTTCCAGTTTGCGCTCGAGGTTCAAGTAGATGACCACTCGTGGAGGTGGTCGGGGCAAGCAGCAGAACTGCCAGTCGAGGTTTGCAGAGCAGTCGGTCTAGCAGGGTAGGCAGGAGGTGACCTGTTACACTTGCGGGTTCTACAGGAGGGTTTGCCTCATGGGGCAAGTCGAGCAGCCGTAGTAGCCAGTGCAGTACACTCAGCAGTTGCCGCAGTACTAGTACCCTCCACAGCAGCAGGGACCCCGTCAGTAGCAGTAGGGACAATTCCATTTGCAGCCTCAGTAGTTTCAGCAGCATCAGTAGCTTCAGCAGTTGTAGCCATACCAGTAGCTGCTTCTGCAACACCAGCAGCCGCCATAGCAGTAGTAGCCCCAGCAGGCGTCGCAGTGTGGGCGTGGTCGTGGCCGTGTGATGGCTCTCACCAGGGAGGAGGCTGAGGCGTCAAACCTAGTTATAGGTACTTTGCCTATCCTTAGTAGAGCTACTCATGTTCTAGTTGACCCTGGTGCTTCTCTTTGTTTTTCTACCGAGGAGTTTTACGAGTCGCTGGTTCATCACACACCTGAGAGGCAGTGTGACGTGATGGTTGATCTTCCGTCCGGTGATTACATGTGTTCTTTTGGTTACCTTGAGGGTGTCACAGTTGAGGTCTAGGGACACCAGTTGCTGGCCAGGTTGTATGTGTTGTAGCTTCGTGACTTTGACATCAACCTTGGCATGGACTGGTTGGAGGCTCACTCAAGTGTGGTGGATTGTCAGCAGAAGACCGTGCGGTTTGAGATACCTAGAGCGCCCGTTCTCACCTTCCGAGGTATCGGGTCTATCCGTTGACCTTTTATTTCTTTCTGTAGCTCGTCGTTTGATCTGCGATGGTTGCGTAGCATATCTTGCTTCTGTTTGTTCCTTGGAGCCTAGCCAGTTGTCGATTTTTGACGTGCCAGTTGTTTGTGAGTTTCCTGATGTTTTCCCAGAGGATCTACCTGGGTTGACGCCTGAGCGGGAGGTGGAGTTCTCTTTTGAGCTTTTGCTTGGTATGATGCCTTTGTCTAAGGTACCTTACCAGATGGCTCTGGCTTAGTTGTGTGAGCTGAAGCACCAGTTACTGGAGTTCTTTGAGTTGCGTTTTATTCATCCGAGCCGTTCACCGTAGGGAGCGCCAGTGCTGTTCATAAGAAAGAAAGATGGCAGCTTGAGATTTTGCATCGATTATAGGTAGCTGAACCAAGTAACAGTGAAGAACAAGTATACATTGCCCATGATCGATGACTTATTTGATCAGTTGCAGTCAGCCAAGGTGTTTTTGAGGATTGACTTGAGATCAGGCTACTACCAGTTGAGGGTCAGAGAGTCAGATGTTGGCATGACAACTTTTCGTTCGAGGTATGGTCACTCTGAGTTCGTCATGATGCCGTTTGGGCTCACAAATGCGCCATCAGCTTTTATGGATTTAATGCATAGAGTGTTCAGTGAGTACTTGGACAGGTTTGTGGTCATCTTTGTAGATGACATTTTGGTCTACTCTGCTTCTGAGGAGGAGCACGAGGAGCATCTGAGGATCGTGCTAGAGACATTGTGGATTCACCAACTTTATGCCAAGTTCGACAAGTGCGAATTTTGGCTGAGGGAGGTGCACTTTCTCAGGCACGTGATCTCAGTTTCTGGTGTGGCAGTGGACCCTGCCAAGGTTGAGGCAGTGTTGTCTTGGGAGGAGCCCACTTCAGTGTCAGAGGTTCATAGTTTTCTGGGTTTGGTAGGCTATTACAGGATGTTTATCCAAGATTTTTTCTGGATTGCAGAGCCGTTGACTAGATTGACCAGACTTGAGGCCAGGTTTGTTTGGACCGAGGACTGCAAGAGGAGTTTTCAGGAGCTGAAGATGAGGTTGACTTTAGCACTAGTGTTGGTCTTGCCGTCAGGTAGCAGAGGTTTTATGGTCTACACCGACGCTTCGAGGTCATGTTTGGGTGCAGTGCTGATGCAGCATGGTGGGGTCATCGCCTATGCTTCTCGGCAGTTGAAGAAGCATGAGGAGAACTACCCTACCCACAACTTAGAGTTGGCAGCAGTAGTGTTCGCTCTGAAGTTGTGGAGGCACTATTTGTTCAGCGAGGTGTTCGAGATCTTCACCGACCATCAGAGTTTGCAGTACATTTTCATTCAGAAGGATTTGAACTTGACGCATCGCAAATGGATAGAGTACCTGAAGGACTACGACCTTACCCTCTCCTATCACCCTGGAAGGGCTAACGTCGTAGCGGACGCTTTGAGTAGACAGGTTTGCCTGAGTTCATTGCTAGTCAGAGAGTGGAGACTGTTTGAGGACCTGTCTTAGAGAGTTTTCTGCCCTTCGAGGTACAGAGATCGTGCAGTGATGACCAGCTTGTCAGTTCGCCCATCAGTGTACCATCAGGTGCTGGAGGCAAAGTAGGCGGATTCAGAGTTGGCAGACATTTTGCAGATGCCAGATGTGGACAGTGAGGTCAGGTTCAGAGGCAGATTGTACGTTTCTTGTGATGTGCGGCAGGCGCTGTTGTCAAAGGCACACCAGTCGAGGTATGTTGTTCATCCTGGCTCCACTAAGATGTATCATAACCTGAGGAGGTTATTTTAGTGGCCAGGGATGAAGAGGGGCATGGTAGAGTTTGTCGCTTTGTTCCTTGCCGGTTAGTAGGTGAAGGCTGAGCATCAGCATCCCGGTGGTGAGCTGCAGTCGTTGCCCATTCCCAAGTGGAAGTGGGACAACATCACCATGGACTTTGTGGTTGGTTTTCCCCGTACTCCGCAGAGGCATGGTGGTATTTGGGTGATCGTGGACAGATTGACCAAGTCAGCACACTTCCTTCCAGTTAGGATGTCTTGGTCAGTGGACAGGCTTGCCAGACTATACGTGGACCCCAGTTTCTATTGTTTCCGAGGTTCACTTCAGGGTTTTGGCGCAGTTTGCAGAGAGCTATTGGTACAGAGTTGAGGTTGAGTTAAGCGTATCACCCGCAGTCAGATGGTCAGCTAGAGAAGACTATTCAGACCTCAGAGGATATGTTGAGAGCTTGTTGCTTGGATTGGGGTGGCACCTGAGAGTCCAACCTTCTGATGGTAGAGTTTGCATACAACATCAGTTATCACTCGAGCATTAGAATGGCACCATACAAGGCTTTGTATGGTCGGCCGTGTAGGACACCACTTCACTGGTTTGAAGTGGGTGAGAGGCAGCTTTGGGACCAGAGATGGTGCAGTAGTGTGCAGACACAGTCAATTTAGTTAGGTAGAGGCTTCAGGCAGCACAGAGCAGACAGAAGAGCTATGCAGATGTTTGCAGGAGGTCGTTCAAGTTCAGTGTGGGTGACCTTTTGTTTTTGTAGGTCTCGCCGACCAAGGGTGTCATGAGCTTTGGGAAGAAGGGAAAGCTCAGTTCGAGGTATATTGGACCTTTCCCTATTATAGAGAGGATCGACAAGGTTGCTTACAAATTGATCCTTCCGGCAGAGTTGGCAGGTGTGCACAACGTCTTTCATGTGTCGCAGCTCAGGAGGTACGTTACAGATCCATCACATGTGTTGGATTACTCGAAGCTCGAGGTTGCACCAGACTTGTCAGTGCCAAAGTACCCAGTCAGAGTTGTGGACCGCAGAGTGGAGTAGTTGCGCAGGAAGTAGATTCTGCTCGTCATGGTTTTCTGGGAGAACCGCATTAGTGGCGAGGCCACTTGGGAGTGCGACAACGGGATGAGAGAGCAGTTCCCGTATTTTTTTGATTGATCAGTACATTGTCTTCCCTTTTTATGTTGCTTCCTATTGAAACTGAGTTTCTTTTAATTTTGAGGATGAAATTTCCTTAAGACGGATAGGTTGTAAGACCCGCCCCTCTTTGGCCCTTGGCCCTATCCTTAGGGTTACGACGAACACCCTGGTCATGACATGGTCGCACTAGAGGAGCCTGTCGCGCCAGGGTTTTGGTCGCAGCACACCTGGCCATCGCGTTCTGGTTGCGACAGGGGTGGGCGTCGCGTTCTTTCGTGGTGTCTGAAGGTGACACGACTGCTTTTCTGACCGATCTGACCGCTGTCCTTTCTGTCAAAATGGCCATGTCGGGTGACAGGTGCGTACAGTGTTGATGCGACTTGGTAGGCCATCGCATTCTGGTTTCCCGATCTTCGAGGTTTGACCACCTTTTGTTGTCGCGCCGGGCTCAGCGGTCGCGACGCCCGGGGGCGTCATGACATGCTTGCTTTCGTGCCGGCTCGACCCGTCGTGTCTCGGGGCTGTCGGTTCAAAACTGAGGCGGGTGACCCCCTTTATTCTTCCCCTTCCTTTCTTCTTCTTCCCCCTCTGAGCCCTCTTCTTCTCCGGTGATTCTTGTCTTGTTCTTGGGCGTTCTTGGCGGGGAGGTGTCGCCCCATTCGTGTAGGCGACGTGCTCGTGGTGCTAGAAGCGAGAAAGAGGTGGCCATTCTGACGTGAAGGTCCTAACGGGTCGGCTCTACTCCTTGAGGTAGGGACCCTTGTCTCCTCTCGTTCTAGGCATGCTCCCCTTCCCCTTGAGATCTTGGTTTCTCTGTGGCTTTGGAGTTCATGAGTGTGAGATCCATGCTTAGTGATGTGAGGTTTTCCCTCTAGTGTAGATCTTCTTGTGTAACATATAAATCATGGGGTTTGAGGGTGGTTTGTATGTTTATAAGCTTTCCCATGCATTTCCCATGCTCCCCTCCCCCTTATGGATATGTTTGTACCAATTTTGGAGTGGTCCTCAGGAGGGTTGCCCTGGGACCCCTCTCGACTAAGGTAGCGACTGAATTAGGGGTCACGATCATGTTGCGACCGGCATGGCCGCCGCGACATAGTCGCAACACCCTAAGGCGTCGCGACATGGTTGCGACACCCTAAGGCTTCGCGACATGGTCGCGCCAGCCTGGGGTGTCGTAACATGGTCACGACAACTAGGGACATCGCGACGGCCCTGGGCGTCGCGACAGTGACAGATACTGGTTAGATCTTACGAAGTTCCATTTCTCGTGGAGTCTTCACCATTTTTGGTTCTTTCTATACCCATGGCACACGTGCTAGTTAGTAGCACGGTCCTACACTAGTCGTTCGCCCGGTGCTCGGCACCTGAGGGCTTGTCTCATGAGAGAGGTTGTTACCATTTGCCTGGTACCCCCATCCTCGTGCATGTTAGAGGGAGCGTTCGAGGCGACGAGTGTACTCGGGGCACGGACTCTAGAGTTGAGGATGGTGGTTAAGACAGCTGCGTCGAGTCATTCGCAAAGCTCTCTTGGTTGGTCTGAGACACCGAGGACGGCCGAAGTTCTACCCGGTGCAGGCCAGCCAGTCCTTTTTCTCACTGGCTCGCTCTTTGTGGCCCCGGAACCACCTAGAGAGGTGAGGCGAGGGACCATAGTCCGGCCAGACTACAGTGGTTACTATTGTGTACTTTGTGCTCCTGCCTCCACTCTGACGAGACGTGGAGACTTGGACCTGGGTCGAGGATAAGATGTCATGGGACGCACTTGCCCGGTTGACTAGTGGTAGCGGTTTCCATAGCTAGTGTCTCTTGTCCAGGCAAGGTTCTCACTGTCTGTGCTGCCATCCGTGTGATGGTCACGACGTGCAGGTTATATAGAGTTTCCAACTGCGGTGTCCTTCGGTACCGTTGCTAGTTAGTAGCTTTGTTTTTGCACTGTCGCTGACCCTGTTGTCCTTTTTATTAAAAAAAAAAAAATCTTTGTTTTTGCACTTTCTATGGTAGAGTAGAATGTATAACTGTTGTTTTTTAATTGTTCTTATATTTCTTTCCCACCTGTTAGAGCCAGTAGGAGATTGGTAGTCCCCACTGAGCTTCTGTTGTGAAGCTTATCCCTTCCTTTTCTAGGTGAGACTTCTCAGCAGCGGTAGGGCACGCGTCGGGCGGAGTAGGCAGGGCGGTAGTCATTGCCCCCGCAGCTAGCAGTGGTTTGCCCCTTCAGTTGTATGTCACCCTAAGGGTTTGCCCCTAAGGGCTATGTCCTTACCTTTTTACTTGTGCTAGTTGTGCGTGTGTTGGGACTGTACCTAGAGCGATACGCTACGGTCTTGCTCTTCTTTCTGCTTCCGTGTGTGTGCTTCTAGTTGAGTATGTAGCACCCCGGAAATTTTAATTACATAAAAATTCAAATAAATGGAAATAAATAATTTCTCTAATATCAGAGTATTTAAAACATACGTATCATTATCGTATGTGCTAAAACACATCGGAAAATTCCGTAAAAATTATAAATCAACCCTAAATATTATTACTAAATGTTTCACAAAGAAATTTGTGTCAAGAAAAATCAGAACATCCAAGTTTAAAGTGTTTCACGACTTATTGACGTAATTCATGAATAAGTCGTAAAATCATTATCACACGTACGTGGATGAGTCAAAAAATTAAATAAAAATCATATATGGACTTCAAATAATATCCTCTAATGACCCATCAAGAAATTTGGTTCAATAAAAATCATTTGGGCTAGGTTTAAGAGTTATTGTGACCGATTATCTAAATAAGGAAACAAGTCGGAAAACCGTTAACAAGGAAATACGACGCAATCAAAAATTAAATAAAAGTGTTGGGGAGACTTCCAACATTATATATTGATGACCCATTATCATAATTGGGCCAATGGGCAACATTTGTCCCAAAAATCAAATAAAGCTAGAAAATACATAGAAATTCGTAACCATAAATAAGCTGAAATTAAAAAGAGGCAATTAGAGTTGAATTGGGATGCAATCATGCATTTATGGCAACCCAAATTCGTGCCTAACTATGAGGGGAGGTTTCCTAATGCCTCACATACTCAAAGGGAGGAGGAAATCATCAAAAATAGGAAACCAAGCATGCCAATCCCGAAACCCTCCTTTCCTAGTTATAATAGGACTCCTAAACACCATAGTTACTTAAATACTCTTCACCCAAACCCTAGGAACGAATTTAGAACTTGCTAGGGTCGTGTGGAGGAGCTCTTGGTGGCTGAGGAGCTGTGGAACGACCACAAGAAGCCGTTCATCTTCCCCTTCTCATCTGCTGCGAGCTGCACAAACCACCCTCTTGAAGTCGACCAAAGGTGAGTCAAACCTAAACCAAACCTTGCAAGGCCTATACCCCTAGAAAGAGGGTCAAGTCTACGTTCTAACCCAAGTGAAATGCCCAAATTCCATGCAGTATACACAGAGTAGTAAACGTTTTCGTCCAAGTGGTCTGAACACGGGTTTTCTGGAGTAACAGGACTTCTTCAACCCATAAGGTAGGTTTTCTAGGGCCAAATCTTAGTATATCCTATACCAATCTTTAGAGCATCAAGTTAACTTTCATTTCCCACTGGTTGCATCGAATGTCATTTAGTAGATTTTGAATTATAAGCGTTTTGCCAAAGTCGCGCACTGTTAGAGCTTTTCCCATTCTTAATATGTTGCACATGTTTCAAGACCGAATTAGAGAAAACTCATAACATGAAAGTTATTCTACTAGTTGTCCTCGTCAGGTTTCATGTTGAATGTTTTGTCTAAATCTCACTAGTTAGAGAGTTACAAACATGGTAATAGGGTTGCTGCATAAAATTATGTCTTCAAGTTACCCTTGGTCTGACCTTGTGCTCCCCGTGATCAAAGCCTATCGAAACCATCTTTATTGTTCAATTCCGATTTACTGGAAGTGCCCTGGTATGTCTAGGTTGTTTTAAAACTAGTTTCGTTATTTTTCATACACTGTACAATTTATTCTCTATTTCGGAAGCACCTTGTGTCAATACATGGCAGTCCTAGACCGCAATCCAAGAACATGTCCTTGCTCTGGCAGGATCTGGCGCAGACCCTGTGAACGCGACGGCCCGATATGTCGCCTTTAGAGGTCTTGTTGAGACAGCCCTACTGTCGCCTTCTGAATGCGACATGCACTATGTCGCTATATGGCTGCCTGATCTGACAGACATGTCGCCTTCTTCACAACCCCCTGTCGCCTTCTAGCCATCCCTTCGTGGCCCTTGTCCTGTCGCAATCTGGTACCCTGTCGCCTTCCTTGTAGGCACCTGTCGCGATCTCATGTTTTGTCATGAAACCCCCCTTTACTTTCTTGTAAACCTGACTGCCTTCCCCAAGGGCTGGTCAAGGTAACATTTAGTGGGTAAATCACATGTCTTGGGTCTGATCATTACATGATTGTTATTTAATGGCTTAAAAATTGGTTAACCCATTTAAAAGCTTGATTACATGAACGATATTCTAATTTCTCTCCTAATGACGTGATCATTTATGCAACTTATGATTTACTCTTCTTACTACTCTAGCTTGACTAAAATGATAATTTTGTTATCATAAAATTTTGAAATCCATGATTAGTTAAAGTGCATAGTTTTATTCCATGTTATATTGTCAAGTGTTTGCTACGAGTTTGTGACCGATGGTTTGTGAATCGAGACACGCGTACCGCACTACACACTAGCACTATTAGGCAGCCTTTTCTTGGGAAATTGGAAACTCTCTACCGGTCATTCCGAATCGGTAGACTAGCAACCTTTTCACCAAGGCCTCCGTAAATCTCCTCTGACCATGGATTCCCACATGGCCGACAAGTTGGTTGTACCATTGAAGTTCCCAGGAGATAGTGTGCACTTCCTTTCTCTTCTTGATCTCGTGAGTGTGACTTACAAACTAGACTAAAGCCATTAATGTAAAGATTAAACGAAAGTATAAATCGTATCGTTATGCTGCCGAATTTATCTCTTGACCATTGTTCTCATGAAATCATGTTCAATTACTTATTACTTGTTCTCGTCATCATCATGAACATGACATTACACATGCTTACTTATTGAAACTCTCATTGGCCATTATTAATGACTGTGGGTATCTACATTTAAAAATTTACATGAGATGCTGACAGGGCACGACGTGTGTCCAAGGGCTCCAATCTAGCACCAATGATGGCGAGTCATAGATATACTGTTAACCATGGGGTATAATGATTAATGGCGTTGTATCTACGCTGGGAGTACTTTCTTGCTTGTTGAATGTTAGATACAATGCCACATACACGTGTCCTGGTGTACATTCTTGATGGATCTTTTCTCGGTGTACATTAGTGTCTACGTGCCGGATTAGTGTTACTTGATCGTGCTCGTACATTCTTGCTTGCTTGCTTGTGTGATATGGCCATCCTGCATTTAATGCAATTAGTGATATCTTGCGTTCTTGACATCAATTGAAATCTTGCGTGCTTGTACAAAGTGATCTATTACAAGTTTTATCTTGTCATCTTGTTCTCAAATCTTGTTCTATCTTGTTCACTCTATCTAGCTTGTTTTATATATCAGGTTTTAACGAGTTTTATTCGTATTTGCATATCATTCATCGTACTTGCCTAGTTCTAAAATGTTAATCACTTATATCATTGCCCGCACATTGAGATATAAATCCTACTGGGCTAGTTTGCTCATTCCCTACTTTTACCCCATCTAGGTGACTATGAAGTTCAAGAGGAAGAGAAAGTCGAGGATGGGAATACATCCGAGTGAAGAGCGTTACAACTATGAGTCTGGTTATAGTAATTTGCTTTGAGAGTTAGAACATGTAGTAGGAAGTGACGATTAAATATACTTTCCCTTTTATTGAGTCTTCGTCCTGCACTAGTTTCCATTCGAATACAAAGAGTTGAGATTTGAATACAATTTATATTGAGTTCAACATATGGGCCCTATTATGATGCTGTGTTGATACACAATTAGTGCGTCCTAGCTAGAGGCTTATTTGCCGATTGTTCACGTCTCGAAATATCTACTCGAATTATTCGAACTATTATCCGCTGCGTAATTCTCGGGATGTGACAGTTAAGTGGTATCAGAGCCTAGGATTACCAAATAGGATATGTCTCAGGGATAAGAGATACCTGTGGAACCTAGGTCATGGAAATTAAATATAGTACCTGGTGAGAATGGGTAGAGACTGGGAATATGTTAGAAGGAATTAAACACTCCTACCCATTGACTCTTAAAATAAATCTAGAGACATTAATTGGTTTCCATCCTTTTTCTTAGGAACCCTTATAACTCTCTCACTCAACTGCAATGACTCGTAACCAATGGCAAGCTATGCAAGAAACCGTGGCTGGACTGACCCAGGCATTACAAAATGTAGTTCAGGCTGGCAATCAGGCTAGAGCTGTAAGGAATGGAGCCGGTGATCTGCACTGGAATTTTAGGAGTTTAAACCCTCCTCATTTCTCTGGATCCCCTGATTCGGACGAGGCGGAGAATTGGCAAGAGGAGATAGAAAGATCTTCCAAGTAATGCAATGCACCAATAGGGAGAAAGTGGTACTGGCCACTTTCCAATTTACTAAAGATGCTCGAGCATGGTGGAAGGCCACCTCGGCCCACCTACCAAATGTAGCTGAACTGGAGTGGGCCGGATTCCTGGAGATATTCCGAGGAAAGTATTTCTCTGAGAGAGTCAAGGAGAAGAAGGCAGTAGAGTTTGCCACACTAAAATAAAAGAGCATGTCTGTGGCTGAGTATGAAGCTCAGTTCGCTCGCCTGGCAGTGTATGCCCCACATCTTGTGGGCACAGAAAGGTTGAAGGCCAACCGTTTCATGGATGGACTCAGACCCGTGTTCATTGAAAGGCTCGAACCACACAACATTCAAACTTACACTGAGATGGTCCAAAGAGCTCAGCTGGTAGAAGACACTATGGCTAAGGTGGAAGGCATGAGGGGGAAGGACATCTCAAAGCCGACCTTTATAAAAAGGGGAGCAGTCGATACAATTGGAACTTTCCCCAATAACAACAATAACAACAACAATAATAACTACAATAACAAAAGGCCAACCACTGGGAAGGACTATGGCATGGAGAAAAAGATCAAGGTAGAAGAAACAAAATCGGTGGAATATTGTAACTTTTGCAACAAGCCTGGACATAGCGCAGAAGAGTGCTGGAAGAAGGCATGAGCTTGCCTGCGATGTGGAAATCGCGACCACCGCCTTCCCAACTGTCCCATGCTAAAAGACCAAGCTGGAAGGAACCAAGGAGTGGTAAAGCATCAAGGACGCGTGAATGCAGTAACACAAGCGGAGCTCCCGGAAGGAGGTATGATTGTTAAACCCATAGATTGATCTTAAGATGCTTTTCTTATGAGTACATTTCTAAGTGGGGGAGATCATTAAGGAGAAATTAGAAAAGGAATAATCTAGTGGTTATACCCTAGTTCAACTGGAGGATTAAGATGGAGTTATAACAACTGTGGAAGGAAAACAAGAGTGGAAGGAACCAAAAGAATAATATGGGTGGCCATAGGTGTAGATGTTGGACTAGCATCCACGATGATTGAAACAAGTTAGAGGAATTAAATCTGGAACCAACTCATGGATCATAATTATCGGGATCCAATTAATGATCTATGAATTTGGGGACCAAATTCTCTTAAGTGGGGGAGGGTGTAGCACCCCGAAAATTTTAATTACATAAAAATTCAAATAAATGGAAATAAATAATTTCCCTAATATCGGAGTATTTAAAACATACGTATCATTATCGTATGTGCTAAAACACATCGGAAAATTTTGTAAAAATTATAAATCAACCCTAAATATTATTAATAAATGTTTCACAAAGAAATTTGTGCCAAGAAAAATCAGAACATCCAAGTTTAAAGTGTTTCGCGACTTATTGACGTAATTCATGAATAAGTCGTAAAATCATTATCACACGTACGTGGATGAGTCAGAAAATTAAATAAAAATCATATATGGACTTCAAATAATATCTTCTAATGACCCATCAAGAAATTTGGTTCAATAAAAATCATTTGGGCTAGGTTTAAGAGTTATTGTGACCGATTATCTAAATAAGGAAACAAGTCGGAAAACCGTTAACAAGGAAATACGACGGAATCAAAAATTAAATAAAAGTGTTGGGGAGACTTCCAACATTATATATTGATGACCCATTATCATAATTGGGCCAATGGGCAACATTTGGCCCAAAAATCAAATAAAGCTAGAAAATACATAGAAATTCATAACTATAAATAAGCTGAAATTAAAAAGAGGCAATTAGAGTTGAATTGGGATGCAATCATGCATTTATGGCAACCAAAATTCGTGCCTAACTATGAGGGGAGGTTTCCTAATGCCTCACACACTCAAAGGGAGGAGGAAACCATCAAAAATAGGAAACCAAGCATGCCAATCCCGAAACCCTCCTTTCCTAGTTATAATAGGACTCCTAAACACCATGGTTACTTAAATACTCTTCACCCAAACCCTAGGAACGGATTTAGAACTTTCTAGGGTCGTGTGGAGGAGCTCTTGGTGGCTGAGGAGCTGTGGAACGACCATAAGAAGCCGTTCTTCTTCCCCTTCTCATCTGCTGCGACCTGCACAAACCACCCTCTTGAAGTCGACCAAAGGTGAGTCAAACCTAAACCAAACCTTGCAAGGACTATACCCCTGGAAAGAGGGTCAAGTCTACGTTCTAACCCAAGTAGAATGCCCAAATTCCATGCAGTATACACGGAGTACTAAGCGTTTTCCTCCAAGTGGTCTGAACACGGGTTTTCTGGAGTAATAGGACTTCTTCAACCCATAAGGTAGGTTTTCTCACGCCAAATCTTAGTATATCCTATACCAATGTGTAGAGCATCAAGTTAACTTTCATTTCCCACTGGTTTCATCGAATTTCATTTAGTAGATTTTGAATTATAAGCGTTTTGCCAAAGTCGCGCACTGTTAGAGCTTTTCCAGTTCTTAATATGTTGCACATGTTTCAAGGCAGAATTAGAGAAAACTCATAACATGAAAGTTATTATACTAGTTGTCCTCGTCAGGTTTCATGTTGAATATTTTGTCTAAATATCGCTAGTTAGAGAGTTATAAGCATGGTAATAGGGTTGCTGCATAAAACTACGTCTTCAAGTTACCCTTGGTCTGACCTTGTGTTCCCCGTGATCAAAGCCTATCGAAACCATCTTTATTGTTCAATTCCGATTTACTGGAAGTTCCCTGGTATGTCTAGGTTGTTTTAAAGCTGATTTCATTATTTTTCATACACTGTACAATTTATTCTCTATTTCGGAAGCACCTTGTGTCAATACATGGCAGTCCTGGACCGCAATCCAAGAACATGTCCTTGCTCTGGCAGGATCTGGCGCAGACCCTGTGAACGCGACGGCCCGATATGTCACCTTCAGAGGTCTTATTGCGACAGCCCTACTGTCGCCTTCTGAATGCGACATGCACTATGTCGCTATATGGCTGCCTGATCTGACAGACATGTCGCCTTCTTCACAACCCCCTGTCGCCTTCTAGCCATCCCTTCGCGGCCCTTGTCCTGTCGCAATCTGGTACCCTGTCGCCTTCCTTGTAGGCACCTGTCGCGATCTCAGGTTTTGTCATGAAACCCCCCTTTACTTTCTTGTAAACCTAACTGCCTTCCCCAAGGGCTGGTCAAGGTAACATTTAGTGGGTAAATCACATGTCTTGGGTCTGATCATTACATGATTGTTATTTAATGGCTTAAAAATTGGTTAACCCATTTAAAAGCTTGATTACATGAATGATATTCTAATTTCTTTCCTAATGACGTGATCATTCATGCAACTTATGATTTACTCTTGTTACTACTCTAGCTTGACTAAAATGATAATTTTGTTATCATAAAATCTTGAAATCCATGATTAGTTAAAGTGCATAGTTTTATTCCATGTTATATTGTCAAGTGTTTCCAACGAGTTTGTGACCGATGGTTTGTGAATCGAGACACGCGTACCGCACTACACACTAGCACTATTAGGAAGCCTTTTCTTGGGAAATTGGAAACTCTCTACCGGTCATTCCGAATCGGTAGACTAGCGACCTTTTCACCAAGGCCTCCGTAAATCTCCTCTGACCATGGATTCCCACATGGCCGACGAGTTGGTTGTACCATTGAAGTTCCCTGGAGATAGTGTGCACTTCCTTTCTCTTCTTGATCTCGTGAGTGTGACTTACAAACTAGACTAAAGCCATTAATGTAAAGATTAAACGAAAGTATAAATCGTATCGTTATGCTGCCGAATTTATCTCTTGACCATTGTTCTCATGAAATCATGTTCAATTACTTATTACTTGTTCTCGTCATCATCATGAACATGACATTACACATGCTTACTTATTGAAACTCTCATTGGCTATTATTAATGACTGTGGGTACCTACATTTAAAAATTTACATGAGATGCTGACAGGGCACGACGTGTGTCCAAGGGCTCCAATCTAGCCCCAATGACGGCGAGTCATAGATATACTATTAACCATGGGGTATAATGATTACTAGCGTTGCATCTGCTCTGGGAGTACTTTCTTGCTTGTTGAATGTTAGATACAATGCCACATACACATGTCCTGGTGTACATTCTTGATGGATCTTTTCTCAGTGTACATTAGTGTCTACATGCCGGATTAGTGTTACTTGATCATGCTCGTACATTCTTGCTTGCTTGCATGCGTGATATGGCCATCCTGCATTTAATGCAATTAGTGATATCTTGCGTTCTTGACATCAATTGAAATCTTGCGTGCTTGTACAAAGTGATCTATTACCAGTTCTATCTTGTCATCTTGTTCTCAAATCTTGTTCTATCTTGTTCACTCTATCTAGCTTGTTTTATATATCAGGTTTTAACGAGTTTTATTTGTACTTGCATATCATTCATCGTACTTGCCTAGTTCTAAAATGTTAATCACTTATATCATTGCCCGCACATTGAGATATAAATCCTACTGGGCTAGTTTGCTCATTCCCTACTTTTACCCCATCTAGGTGACTATGAAGTTCAAGAGGAAGAGCAAGTCGAGGATGGGAATGCGTCCGAGTGAAGAGTGTTCCAACTATGAGTCTAGTTATAGTAATTTGCTTTGAGAGTTAGAACATGTAGTAGGAAGTGAGGATTAAATGTACTTTCCCTTTTATTGAGTCTTAGTCCTGTACTAGTTTCCATTCGAATACAAAGAGTTGAGATTTGAATACAATTTATATTGAGTTCAACATATGGGCCCTATTATGATGCTGTGTTGATACACAATTAGTGCGTGCTGGCTAGAGGCTTATTTGCCGACTGTTCACGTCTCGAAATATCGACTCGAATTATTCGAACTATTATCCGCTCCATAATTCTCGGGACGTGACAGAGTAATTGACATTTATTTCCCTTACATATTCTGTTAGACTTGTGTTATAGCCCTTCTGGGTCCCCAGATCCGTGGGCGGGGATCGCAAAAATCGGGTCCTTGGCTTGGGCCGAGGGTCGGGTTCTCGGGGTCGTCACACATATATGGATGAAATATTCTATTCATTAAATTCATGAAAGCTTCCAGTGCATTAGTCAACCCAAATGGCATGACAACAAACTCATAGTGACCATACCTCGTTATGAAAGTTGTTTTGTCAATATCTTCCTTCTTAATCCTCTGCTAATGATAACCGTACCTTAAATCAATCTTAGAAAACACTTTGGCTGACTGTAAGTGATCAAATGGATCATCTATTCCCGATAACAGATGCTTTTTCTTGATAGTAACTTCATTCAATTTCTGATAATCTATGCACATTCTAAAACTACCATCGTTCTTCCTTACAAACAATACCTGAGCTCCCTAAGGTGAGTGACTAGTCATGATGAAATTTTTTTCCAGTAATTCTTACAACTGCTTTTTCAGTTCCTTAAGCTCTTCCAGTGCCATCATGTACGGTTCCTTTGAGAACGGCATACAACCTAGCTGCAATTCCACTGTAAAGTCCACTTCTCTGGGCGGGGCTAAACCTGGCAAATCATCTGGAAACACATCTGCAAATTCTCTGATTACTGGAACTGCCTCAATAGACTTACCAGAGTCAACTAAGCTTATTAAAGCTAAGTAGGCCACACAACTTGCATTTATCAACTTTCAAGCCCTAAGTGCAGAGATAATAAACTTAAGAGTATAACACTACAAGAAAAACTATGATTAGCGACGAAATTTTGCGACGGAAAATTTTCATCGCTAATCCGTCACTGAACAGCGACAAATTTGCTGCGCAGATCTTTCCTCGCAAAATAACGACGTATTAGCGATGAAAATTTTTCCGTCGCTAATTTGTCGCTACTCAGCGACACATCAGCGGCGCAAAATTTTTCTCGCGAAGTTCCGTAGCTACTCAGCGTCGAATTTGCGACCGAAATTTTCCGTCCCCAAGGAGTCACTAATTTGCTATGATTTGCGACGGAAAATTTCTGTCGCTAATACGTCGCTAATTGGCGGCGAATTAGGAACGCAGAATTTCCGTCGCTAATCAGCGACAGATCGACGATGGAATTTATTCGTACCTCATTGGCGACAGAAATTTGCGTCGCTGATCCGTCGCTATTTAAAGACACAATCTTCCTCCTCAATTTATACTTAACTACTTATATTGTTTATTAGTAGTTTAATTATATTATAGATATAGTAATCTATATTTATTATATATTGTTTTAAAAAATAAATAAGACAAATACAAATTCATTAGTTATAGTTTTAGTTTATTGAATATATGTGTACATTATATGTTATTTTTAGTTAATTTTTATTAACTATTGTTGCTAACTATTACCTACTTTATTTATATTATGGTAGTTTAGCTATATTATAGATAAAATTATTTGCATTATTCAAATAAATATATTATATATTATATATAATTATTATACAAAATAAAATAAATCAAAGACAAATATATATAAAATATAAATTTATAAGTTACATTTTTTGTTTAGTTGATATATATATATATTACACACATTGTATTTGCATATATGTAAATGCATTATATTTGTTTAGCGAATATATTTATATGATAAAATATTATGCTAAAAATGTTATATTTTATTTATATATATATATTCAAAATAGTAATATTTAACTTTTATATTTTATATGATTATATATTATATTATACTCATTTAATATTATGTAGCTCATCGATTAGATTTAGAATGAGAGCGAATCTGACAGACATATTTTTTATCATGATGAAATCCAACAGTTGGATTTTGATTGACAATATATTCAATGGTTAGATTTTGATCAGATTTAGATCATGAGCGAATTCGACTGTCAAACTCTGATTAAATTTAAATCCAACGATCTGGATTTAGATCTGTAACAAATCCAATTTGCGGATAGTGATTAGATTGTTAACAACAAATCTAACTGATTAAATATATATAGATCGAAAGTGAATTCAAAGGTCTAATCTTTGATCAGATGAATATCATTAATGAATCCAATTGTCACACTTTGTTCAAACTTAAATCCGTCGATTAGGATTTGGACCCAGAGCAAATCCAATGTAGGGATCTTGATCATATTATTTTAGGTTGGTAACAAACCCAACAGATCAAGTATACATAGATTGAGAGCGAATCTAATGATCGAATTTTAGATTGAATGAAATCTAATAATTGGATTTTGATTGATAGTAGATTCACTGGTTTGATCTTGACCAAATATAGATTGGGAGTAAAAACAACCATCATATCTTCATCATACGTATATCTAACGGCTAGGATTTAGATCCAGAGTAAATCTAGTGGACAGATCTTGATTAATTTTTAGATCAGGTTTAAATCTATATATTTGATAGTAGATTCAACAATAAGATTTTGATTAGATATAGATTGGATGTGAATTCAGCCATTAGATCTTAATCAAACTTACATCTAATAGTTAAACTTAGATTCAAAGCAAATTCAATAGATGAATCTTAATCAAATTATTTTAGATTGGGAGCAAAGCCAACGATTAGTTTATGATCAAATTGTTTTACAACGGGTTCAAATCTAACAGACGAATTCTAAATTCAACGATCGAATCTTGATCTGGTATAGATCAAGAGCAATTACCTACCTCAACTCCCGATCCATATCATGATTAGATATTAAATTACAATATAATTTATACTTGAAAAATATTTATTTGAAAATTAACGAAAATCTTTTGATCTAAAAGACCAAAGAATGGGTGATTGTCATTCTTGTTTACTGTATTAATTTCTAATAACATTTTTGTTTATTTTTTATTTAAAACACATATTAAAAATATATTTAATAGTAGATTAAATTATATTTTTAGAAATTATTATATTAATTACAAATTTTTATTATTAAAATTTATCAATTTAAAAAAATTAGTGATAGTTCAATGACCAATTATTTTTCCTCCCACATAGAAAATTAATTCATGATAAAAAAATTGGCGTGCTTTTTTACCTCCGTCCACGTCTCTCCCCCGAATGCCATTTTCCCTCAACCTCTCCTCCCCTGCCCCTGCCCCCTGTCGCCGTCTCTTGACTTCTATGGTTGCCAACGCTGACCCCCTCGCTTGCGATCATTGTCGCCGCCGTTGTCTCCTCCTGGTTTGTGCTTTCCATTTTCACCGCGCCCTTCTTGGTCCTCTTCTTGCCGTTCAGTGTCGACACTCCCATGGCGGCGTGGAGGAAGTAAAGGACCACGCACAATCAAAATTCTTATCAACTGTGCATCAAAATTCTCAATATCTATATTTTTGGAATCAACATATTTTTTTGATAATCATGGTAATTTCAAATTTCAATTTCATTATCAAAATCCAGTGACACCATGTTAGTGTACATATGTTTGGAATTGGTACTGGCATGGAACAGTGTAAATATTTGAATGATTTTCTAATACAAATATACTAGACTTATAGTTTTATATTTGGTATTAATTTGAGACGTCACATATATTTATATTAATATATTAAAATTAATATTTTGATAGATATTTAATATTAAATTTTTTATAAATTAATATTTTAAATATAATTTACATATTTTAAAAATCTTAATATCATAGATACTAATAATATAATATTAATATCCCTAAACCCAAAAGTCACGTTCCCCATCCCTTGGCGCCAAATCCCCTAAAATTTCCCCCTCCCCCAGGCGCCAAATCCCTATTGTGCTCCCCAAGTCCCTGGTTCCCCATCCCCTGGCGCCAAATCCCCCAGCTCTCCCTCTTGCTCTCCGACCAGTGAGGGCGATACTGCAGCGGCGTGCAGCAATCTCTCTCTCGTTGGGGGAGTGCCGACGGGTGCATCAGGGCGGACGGGGAAGGCAGGGAGGACGAGGAGGAGGTGTGCAGCAGCAGATCTTGGCGGCGAAGGCTGGCGGCCGCGTCCATGGAGATCTCTTGGGTGTCCGTCATGAAGAGGCAACACAGGGAGTGAGAGTGAGGGTGGGGCGGGTGGGGGCTTGACTTGGGGGTCGGACGGGGCGGGGCCGGAGATGGGAGGGGCAAATGGGGTCGGAGCAGGAGGGGCTGGGGGGAATGCTAACTGGTGTGGGGGCAGCGGGCTTGGGGGCTGGTGAGGGGGCCGTGGGGAGCAGCAGTGGGGGGAGAGGTGGCCGGGGCGGTCTTCGGAGCAGAGCCCGGGGCCTGGGCGGAGATGGTGGCGGCGAAGGAGGCCTTCGGGAGAGGTGGGGAGGGGTGGGGTGGGGGGGGGGGCAAGGACGATGCATTTGGTGCTCCTGCTGGCCGTATGTCTTGAGGATCTCCCTCCTGCTGCTCCTGCTCACCGCCATCGCCGTCACCTGCATCACCTTTCTCGTGGAGAAGGTACGTCGCTTGCCCGTGGAGAAGGTACTGAAGAATTTATTTAATTTCTTTTTTGTAGATGGATTAATTTCATAAAACTTAAGGCTTTCATACATTGCCTTGCCTTTATCATAAGCCATTTGATATATTAGCTTGCTAAAAAAATCGTATGGCTTCGTGGTTGTGCAATCCCTTTATCATGGAAAATTTTGCTTATCTCAAGCATGTAGAATTCCAGTCGCTTTTCCACATTCTCCCTATATAACATCAAAGAGCTAATTTCATGGTTGTCCAATCCTTGATCTTAACTAAAGAAATGTTGATTTTGCACTATAGATTAAAAAAAACGTTATGGTGCCCTGTAGATAAAAAGAGTTATGATGCGCCATAGATAAAAAAGTAAGTGATTGGACGTCCAGGGGGTTTGAGGATGGTAAATTGAGGGTGTTGATAATCACCCCCGTTGGAGCAGAATTTTCCTAAGTTTTTTAATATTGTTTTGTCCATTTTATTTTACTTTTGTTGAATGTCAGTCCATTAAATATGTTGCTTCTAAAGTTTTTCACACTCTGACAATGAATTAAGATTATTTTTTTTATTCTTCCAATTTTCTTGGCCTCATGTCAATCAAGAGATATGTTCTGAATGTTCACTGCTTTGTGATAGCTTTATGTGGGGAAAATCTGTAAATTTTTTAGGTAAATATACTTGGCCTATTATATAATCTTCAGTTTATTATAATTGATAATTATATAGCTTTTCTCCCTCAACACCCATTCTAGATTCTCCCTGCATGACCACTTATTAAACAGAAAAAAAGAGAACAAAAAATTCTTGCTTTTGTCCATCTCTTTTATAGACTTTTTTTGGTTAATTGGTCAGTTAAATTATTTTATTTTCAAATTTGAAATTGCCTATATATATACTATTGTTAAATTATTAATCAGGATTTGTGAAATTTGAAATTTTTTTTGTTGATATTTCTGGAATCTCTAGGTTTTGAGTGTTAAATCTATAAGTAGAATCAAGTTTTATGCCAAGACTTTCAAGTTTATGCAATGAGAAGCCCAAACATAATTAGTTATTGGCTTATTGCCCATAGAAAGCAGGAAGAGAGTTGAATGAGATGCTAAGTTTCAAAAGAAATATGTCAGTGAACCCACCCCACCAAAGTTGTACCTAAATTTCAATCCTCACTTGACTATGAGCTCCTGAAGATAACAAGAAAAGATTGATGACAGAAGATTCTAGACCAGATTTCGTAGAATTCTTTCTCTTGTCTATTCTAGAGAAGCTCTTCACATTCTTTCTGCAACTACCATATATAAATCAGTAAGCAGTTTACATTTACCATTTTTAAATTGGTTGGTGGTTGAACTTTTATTCCATCTTGATTTTACTATTTTAGGTCCTTCCATATAAAAGTATCATGTATTCAGTTATATGTCTCATGTTAGATATTTGAATTCAGGTTAATAGGCTAGGTAGATTGTAGTTACACTGCTTGTTAAAACATTAACTGACCATACCTTGATCTTGGTGGAGTTACATCGTGATAATCTTTTTGTTCCTGACTAACCATAGACCTGGATTCTAGCATGTCTGGAGGTGGATCCTGGAAGCAAACATGTTGGATGCGGAGTTGGAAACAAGTGCTTCTGATTCCAAACTTCTTGTAACTAATCAGAATTTGAATCAGAAATGGATGACTTGTTAGCATTTTAATGTTTCTTTTTATTTTTAATAGGTTAGAAAGTACTGGAGGAAAGGGTACCTGGAATTGCACTTGCACTCTCTGATATGCACATGGAGCTGGACATTTTTTTTTCTTATTTCTAATGCATTCTTCTTATTGAAGGGGATCACCACCCATGGTCAAACAGTGCCTTTAATGGTGGAAACGATGCAAAAACAAGAGATAGGCCCTCTTTCTATGGAGGGGATTTGTCTTGTGCTATGAGATCCATTGTACCTCCTTCTAAGCAGTAATATGACTATCTGACTAATTTGAATGGAAAGTTGTTTGTGTTGTTTTGACAGTTTTTTTTCCTTCAAATGATGTATCAACCCACTTCTTCTGGAGTCCTTTTCTTAATGTTGCATGGCTTTTTTCTGCATTATTGTCCTACATTTTCTGTTATGGGAAGTAATCTTAGATAGGTTGACATTATGATTATTTCTGAATCTTTGTCGAGCTTAATGCCAGCGGATGTTTTCAACAAATTTTCTTGCACACTTCTTTCTCATGTAGGCTTTGAGCGAACAATATAGAACCCTTGAATCTGAAAAGCTCATAGAACCTGGCGGACATCAAACATGAAGGAAATAAAATGCTATGGATAGAGAGGAACTTCATGTCACTGGAACTCTAGACTAATTAACTACAAATCCAGTTTAATATTTTTTTTGAGGTAAGCCGACACTACAACTAAGCAAGTAACTAAACAGCAGAACTGAATAAGATTGTGTAGTTAACACACAAAAACACATTAATATATGATTGATATACATATTAGTTATGTTTATGTATGATTGATACACATATTACTTATGTTTATACATTAATATGATATGTATATAGTGTATGATTACATATATCATAAATATATATATATATATATGTAAATATTGAAGATATTTTTCCTGATTTTTTTTTACAAATAAAAGTATTTTTTAATTTGACTAAAGATCGGTCAGACTCTCTGAGAATCGGCTAGATTGCCAATCCGATCCGGACCCTGATTCCAATCATGCCTTCCCTGCAATGGTGAGTCACCAACTGACACATCCACATAATGGAAAAGGAATATACTTCCTCAAATTTCTCAAAATTTTGTGTATCCAATTCATCATTGACCTGAGGTATGAAAGCAGCTTCCATCTGATACAGCTTCTCCCACTGAACACCTCTGAACCATGGGTGTGCCTAAGGCCAATCATAAAAGTGGATATAAATCTCAACTTCATACTTGAGTTTATCTATTTATGCATGAACATTTGGGCATATGTGGGTGTCAGTGTGTTTCCAGGACATACCTTTATTTCATGAGCCCCTTTTGTTCCAAGTCTCTGTTCCACATTACATTGCCTCTTCAGAGAATTTCAAGTGAGTTCTCCAATTCACAATCTACAAATCAAAGTAGTCAATAAAGAAATCAGAAAACAACTCATACGCATCTCAGATCATGAGGGAGGTGAGGAGGGAGTCGGAGCCGGCGAGGGCCAGGGTCTGGGGAGTCGTCTGGAAGAGATGGGGTGATGATGTTGGGATCAATGGAGAGGATGGCATGGCATAACAAAGTTTAGTAGTCTTTTCTATTTTCTAAATTTTTTTTTCATTACAGTTTGGGAATTCTGTACAAAGTGTTTGTGGAAATAACTTTGCACAGTGCATCAGATTCTTTGAACTATGGGCACTAAGGGAGATGTTGTTGGTAGCAGCGGCAGGAGAAGTGGAGGTGGGGAAGGGAACAGAGTAGGTGGAGAGGCATTGTCTGCTTCGCTGTCATCCTCTTTCGTGTTCTCAACGCTTGTTCAGGGTCTGAGCATGGAGATGGGGATTATTTACCATCTTTATATATTCTGGATTTTACATATTTTGGTCCATTTGCAGGGAAAGAGTGGTATTGAAAAACAGCCTTTTCAATTTCCTGATTTCATTGGTGCCTCAGAAATTGAGAAAATATGTCAGGTAACAAGTGGTAGTATGATTTACTAATTGTTATTATTTGGTGGGGTGTGGGTTCCTGTGTTTCTTGCTTCTTAGTGCTGAGCCATAAATCACTCTTAGATCTCTAAAGAATTCTCTCCTGGTGTTCTATCCACCATTTCATTCACCACTAACAGCCTCCACTCCTCCCCGAGTTATCTTGGCTAGGTGCTTGAGCTTTAACTAGTTTTCTTTTTGAGGTCCTTGCCACTATTCCTGCTGAAATTTAAAGACCCAGGTTTGAACCCTGGGCTCCCCTTAAACCACCGCACCCGAATACCAACTAAGATGTACTCAGCAGGTTAACAGTTTTTTGGTAGTTGCTTGCATGCATTTCCCCTTTTCAACTCATTTAATGGTTTCTTTCTAATTACATACCCTTTCTCAGGTTCCTAGCCATTATTGTGTTGGCCTGGAGCTTTCCTTCACCTTGTTGAAGGTTGACATCGAACATGCAATATGTTGGAAGATTTGATCAAATTTCTGCATTATTGAGACCTCAGATTGATGGGATATTGTTTATGATAATGATATTAATTTTTTGTTATTTGTTTGTATTATATTGTGATATTTTTGTTACTCTTGTACTTTCAGGCCTATATTGAGAAAGAAGATAGCAAGAAGTTGAAACAGAAGCAGCGGGAACGCATGCAACCAAAAATGGGAAAATGGATATTGATTATCAGGTCTGCTCTTGTGTGTGTTTTTTTCTTTTAATTTCACATTCTGCAATTATAGTTATATATATGGGTGTCTAGTAGCCTTCTTTGTTTTACAGTTCTGTCACTTCTACTGCCTCTTTTGACTGAGATTCACTAAAAATTTTGCACAGGTTTATCATGATGCATTTTTCAAATATCAAACAAAGCCGAAATTGACCACCCATGGTGACCTTTACCATGAAGGGAAAGAATTTGAGGTACTTTATGCAAAACATGTTATGCTTGTTTGGTTATCTTCTGTGAAAAATTTAGAAGACATTAGTGTCTTGCCGGTTTTCCTTTACTCTTTTGTTTTATGACAAGCATTCCTGTCCTTCTCACTAAATTAAGAAACTACCAGGAATTGCAAAAATTGTTTTTGTTGCAGCAACTGTCTCCGTCAATGCTATTCTTAATTCACTATTCCTATAAATCATGCACGACAGGTTAAATTAAGGGAGATGAAGCCAGGAATGCTGTCCCAAGAACTGAAGGAAGCCCTTGGTATGCTTGATGGTCCCCATGGTATTGTTCAGCAACCAAAAATTCTGAAATCTCAATCTTATTATTCAGATGGATTTTACATGTTAACTAAGACCCTCTTTCTCTGAGAACTCATTAGTCCTTTATTTGTATGGTTTCTCAAGAAATTTTACAATTTTCTATTCATGAGCACTCCTAGAATTTTCCACATATCTTCCATGTAATGTATTCATTTTTTTACCAAACAGCCTGTAAAGGAGGAGGCAAAGAAAGAAATCTCTGACAGGGATGTTGAGATGGGCTTCGATATTACACTTACTAAACACAAGGGGCAGGTAATACATTGTTCATTTCCTACATGTACAAAAAAAATGTGAGGTGCTCTAATTCTGTCATAATAATCTAATATCACTTGGGCTTATTCTGACTGATTGGATCATCAACTGTTCTTTGCAGCATGCTTTAAGGAAATTGTACTATAAGAGTCCAAGGCTTATATGTGTCCTGTATACAACACCAACTTGTGGTCCGTGTAGGACACTGAAACCAATTTTAGGCAAGGTATGGCCATTGTGTTTAGCCAAAAAATTCAGTCTTGAAAAAAGGAATTTAAAGTGACCACATTTCATGAATTTATGTGATAAATGTGAACAACATGGTTACTTACATGTGACTGATATATTCTAAACAGATACAAGAGTATTAATCACACACTTTGTTTGAACTATTTATTTAACATTGTAAAATTGAAAAACAACTTTTATAGTCTTGAGAAAGAAGTAAAATGACCATGTTTTATGAATTTTCGTGAACAAAATGGTTGCTTAGATGTGACTGATATGTTCTGCACACCCTCGTGATATCAAACGCTTTTCTTGAGCCATCTGAAGTGTTCATTTCAGCTACATCATTAATGGGTATCCCTTGAGTACTCTCTTTTGCAGTCTGCAGGTGGTATCCATGGTTTCTCATCCCTTCCTATGGAAAGAGTAATGTGAAATGAAAATAATGAATTACCAATCAATCAATTTGGCAATTCAAATGATCTTTGTGGCTTTAGATATCCAATTTTGAACCTTAAACTCAAAAATTTATGGAGTTGGCAATATAAAAAAGAAAAAATTTATGGAGTTGGCAGTATAAAAAAGAAAATTTTTTTATGGAGTTGGCTTTTTCCTTCCTGCTAGCGGCCTTAGTTTGGCAACTTATAGCTGTAGCATATAAAAAGGGAGTCTGTGATGTGACTTCATTAATTGTCCTTGTGTTATACTGAGCATGAATCCTTTGTTTTCCAGGTAATAGATGAATATGACCAGAATGTCCACCTTGTGGAAGTTGACATCGAAGAAGATCCTGAAATTGCTGAGGCGGCTAGAATTATGGGCACTCCTTGTGTGCAGTTTTTCAAGAATAAGGAATTGCTCAGGTTTGATTACTTTACTTTCCCATGTTTTCTTCTAGTTTTTTTTTTTTATGATATTTAAGTCAGATCCTCTTTGTTGGAGTCCTTGCCTTGTACTGGTGTACTGTTTTGATACATGACCACTACGCTAGAGCTGTAGTGTGTTCTTTCTGCATTGTTCAATCCCAATTGCACACATTTGATAATTTGGGAACTTAATTGATTCGCTCCGCCACAAAAAACCCCGATTGAAGCAATTATAAAGCAACGCTCTGAAGAAAAGAATCAGTAAAATACACTTATAATTGTCCTAAGAATTTGCCTGACCAATCTTTCTCCAAAATGCCATACTGATTATTTTGCCCACAAACAAGGTTTACTGAAATGGGATCAGTTCTATGAATTGTCATGGCTGATTCCAGTTTTAGTGCTGAAATTTTGGTTGAGAACTAACAAGTCCTGGTGGAGGTGGGCTTCTGGCTTTGCCAGTTTCATCCTATCTTGTCAGTTCTGCATAACCCTGCCCATAACTGATCAATACTTTTCAGCATCCAAGTTTGGATGAGCTTTCTGACTAGTTTTAATAAGTGGGTGTTGTGGGCGAGTGGCTGGATATCAGACAAACCATGAAGCAGACATTGGTTAGTCATGACGGCAGTGAGACCCCGTTCAACGTGGTGAGCCACATATGAAAACATCAGGTTATGGTAGTTCGTCATAAAATACTATGGTCTGCCTTCTTGGATGAAAACGACTAGACTTGGGAGTACCATGGACTCCTGCATGCCTAGTGCTTATGGATTTGAATTTCATTTTAGTTATGCGGATGTAGATGTTTTACATATAATATTATATGTGCATGTGTATAGTATGCATGCTTGTAGAATAAATTCTATATATGTTAACATGATCAAATATGGACAGGTACAAAACCAACTTAAGCACTCTTAAAGAACTGAGCCAAACTGAACTAAAAAATTGGTTCAGTTTGAGTTGAGCTACATACGAGACACATTTTTTTCTTTTTTATCTTGCACTAGTGAAGGTGAGAACCAAGGGAAGGATTCTTGGGATGGGTGTTTGGGTATATCTTATAGATTGTCCTATCGCCCTCTCTTTACTTTTTCAATGTGATGCTATTGTCAAAAACATCATACTTCATCCCAGATGGAGGCTGCGCTAGAGTTGGGGAAGCACTGGGATGCTAGTCCCATATTTGAAATCTAAGACATTTTTTCTGCTTTATAAGATTGAGGTTTAACACAAAATAAAAAGGCCATTATGCTAGCTGACAGCTAGTCTTTTTGAGTGAGGTGAGTGTGGAACTTATTTAAAGGAGGAATAACATAAAAATTAGTTGATAATGTATATGCATATTAAATTTGATTATGTTTGTCATTTTCGTTCAGTTTCAACAAAGTATGAAACCAAAGAGAACCAAAGAAGGTTCTTCACAAACTAAAGCAGACCGAATTGATTGGTTCAGTTTGGATTTCTGGGGTTGAACAAAATAATACACTTCCATATGGGGCTGCTAACTTGAGCTTTACATTGGTGGTTCTGTTATAGTAAATCACTTTGTCATTGTTCATCCACCATTTTAGTAATAAACCTACATTTCAGAACGTGTTTAAGGAACTAACAGGAAGTGTCCATGGCTAGACGTTATTTTCGGGATTGGATCTTCTCCTCAACATCTCTCAGGGAAGTCATACTGGAGGATAAAGAGCAGTAGGGAGATAGGGTCTGTCTCTAAAACTATTCTTGGTTACAAGCAAAATTTGTTTACATTATTAAAAATGTTTTTCACATGTTGTGGATCTTTATGCTTTTAGTTTGCTTTTAGCAGAGATAAAGGGACCTTTATGCTTTCACACAGCAGGGACATCCTGTTGTGGATCTTTATGCTGATAGATTTGGCAGATATGAAGTGAAGGAGAAAACTCTACAACAGCAGGCCTAGCTAATTGTACAATATCAGGCAGAGGAAAATGCTTAGAGAGAATGTGAAGAGAAGTATAATGAGAATAACAGCCTTGAACTAGTATGCACATCCCTTTATCATGCTTACTGTTTCAATGACTTTTGTGAAAGACTTTTATATTGTTTTACCTGTGGTGATCCTGAACCAAGGTAAATTTATAGTTCCATGGAATTGATATGAATGGCTAGTCTGTTTATGACCAACATATGAATAACTTGGTTTTGCAAAGAAACTATTTTCTTCAATCATTCCATATTCATTAAGTGGCAATGTGTTTTGGATTAATGTTGTGAGTTTGATGATAGAACTATTAGTGTTTCTAGAATTAATCATTGTTGCAGGAAGATCAATGCTACTTTTTTATTATTCCCTATTTGTTGGATGGTACAGGAGAGTGTTAATCTGACTTTAAAATTATGAAATGTAATGAGGATACATGATCGTGGCTAGGATGGAATGAGATTAGTGACAAGTCTAGACTTCCTCAAAGCTATATCAATATATATTGAATCCTCCTCTTGTGGAAATATATTTGAAAAATGTCATCCAATTATTGAAGAAATAGGTTTGTACTTCACACTTTTGAGAGTTTTGATTAAGTAGACATTTCACTGGCAGAAGACATGAATTTGTTTGGTATTTGCTTTCACATGCCATTTAAGTTATAGTTACCAAACTTAGCCTACCATTTGGTGTGAAGGCTCTGGTTTGTTCATTGCATTATGGGAAAAAATAATGGTGTTGACTGGAGAGAATTTACCTAAGGTCAAAATACTCTGAGTTCACTAGTTGTGAGGAATTCACATGAAGTTAAATAGGTGGGGCCATTTTAATCAATTTAATCCTAGTTTGATCGTAGAGTATTGTCAAATGTCCAACAACTATTGTTCTTGATTAAATTTTATGTTATTGTATAATATTTTAGTAAACACTTACTATGGATGTTCATTTTAGTTTGAAAGTAGGGTATTGTCAAATGTCTCAGAATTATTGTTTTTGATCAAGTTTTCATTTACAAAAACATATGTGCGAAGCATATTAATTTAATTAGTTGTATAAAAATGTATACAGGTGCAAGATGTATGGTTTTTTTTTTTAATTTTTTATTAATTTAGCGACGGAATAGCGACGGCACAAATCCATCGCTAATATCCGTCGCTGAGTCCTCGACCGGCCTGTACCGTCCTATTCCGTCGCTAGACTTTCTAGCGACAGAATAGCGACGGAAATAGTCCGTCGCTAAACAGTCTCCGGTACCAGCCAATGAAACCGTCGCTAAAAGAACATCCATCGCGACAGAACAGCGTCAAAAAAATTCGTCGCTAATCAACGACGAATTTACGAGGGATTAATTTTTAGCGCGAAACCGTCGCTGTATAATTCCGTCGCTAATTAGCGGCAGATTTACGATAAAAATAATGGGACGCTGATTAGCGGTGGATAAAATTTTGTCGCTACTCCATCGCTAAATGGCGACGGACTAGCGACGCCTTAGGCCCGCCGCGGATTTAGCGAGCAGTTTTTTGGGACGGACGTATTCTGTAGTTAATGCGTCGCTAATCCGTCGCAAAGAATATTTAGCGACGGATTAGTGACAGATTAGCGACGGATTAAGTCCGTCGCTAAATTGACATTTTCTTGTAGTGTAAAACGGCAAACCTTAAAGTTCGAACATAGCTCCATTAAGATGGCAAAATCTGACCCTTTTCTTTCTGCAATCAACCATTGCTCCATAAACTTCTAACTAGTCCATACCCAAAATTACATCAAATTCATTCAGTTGTAAAGCATATAATCTCATAGGCAACTGATTTCCTTGTATCACTATAGGGACCTTTTCTATATAACAAGAAGTGAGCATATGACCCCCTAAAGGAACTTCTACCACTAACTCACACAAGCCTTTGCCTACGCCCAGGTGATAGCCATAACCCTTCCTCGACCTCACTGATGTGGTGGTTCTCTACCTTGCGCTGTTGGTGGCTGTTGGGGCTGCTGCTGCTGCTGCACTCATTTTCCATAACCATATTCCCTAGGATAGGGACAATTCCAGATCAAATGCCCTGGCTGATCACAATTGTGACATCTATAGCTCGGTGGAACCATGGGTTGCTTTGCTGTACTTTGTCGTAACTCTTCAACCTCTGGCCTATAACCTCACACCTGCTGAAAAATCTGCTAGCGGCCACCTCCTCATCCTCTGAATATTTTTCTTCAACTTGGAACCCAATTTTATGAACCCTAAAGAGGATGATCCTACTAATGCTTTACCCTTGCTAATTCCCGAGGATTGCTGTGGTAATCAGAAGCTACCTGACTCCCCCGACTGACGAGTCCTCAAAAACCTTTCTAGAATGGCTACTCACTATGCCGCCTCCTCCATAGTCCTACACATAAGAAGAATCACTGCATTCTGCAATTCTAATCGCAGTCCTCGAATAAAATATTCCACCATCATTGCATTATTTATGACTACATAAGGTGTATGTCTACATAACGCCAAAAATCTCATATGGTATTCCAAAACTGATGAATTTCCATGTTGTAAAGTCCTGAACTGCTCCCGCTTAGCATGCTGAATTTGCACTGGAAAGAATGTATCGTTAAATGTTGAGCAACTATTCCTATCTATTTTGCTAAATAGTTAATTATGATATTTTCGCTATGACAAAACCTTTTAATATCTCTGCCTTCACTATTTATGAAAAATAATAATTCAAAAGGCTCTTATCTATACAAACATATTTTTGCCAAAGTTCATGCTTACACAGAACCTAAGTATCAACACAACGAAATTTTCGAAGTCCACAGTGTACACTGTATATCATACTAACTTCGACTCCATTCAAACATCGACTTCAGTTGAACATTGATTTCATTCAAACATCGATTTCACTTAAACATTGATTTCATTTAGAACATCGATTTCACTCAAACACCGACTTCATTCAAACATCGATTTCAGTTCAAGAATGATTTCATCTTGAACATCGATTTCACTCAAACATCAATTTCATTCGAACATCGATTTCAATCAAACATCGACTTCATTCGAACATCGATTTCAGTTCAACAACGATTTCATCTAGAACATCGATTTCACTCAAACATCGACATCATTCAATCATCGATTTCAGTTCAACAACGATTACATCTAGAACATCAATTTCACTCAAACATCGATTTCATTCAAATATCGATTTCATTCAAATATCAATTTCAACTCAACAACGATTTCATCTAGACCATCGATTTCACTCCAACATCGATTATGCCTCAACATCGATTACACTTACACTTGGATTATGTTCACATCGACTTCATTTCAACATCCATTACATTCATACATGGATTACATTTAAACATTGATTACACTCAAATATTGATTACCTATATGAAACATTGATTGCATCTGAAAGTCGAAGTAGTTGTATTTCTTTTAAAGTCAAAGTTTATTATTTGTTGCAGTTGTATTGCTGTTTCTTACTCCGACTCCTTGAAAGTTGAAGTTTCTCATATCAACCTCTATATACCTATACTTAGATGATCTTTTATGTTTCTATCAGTGAGCACAACTTAATGTAATCATTACATGAGTTTTACATTTAAATATCTTTTACATAAAGATAGTTTCCTTGAGTCCTATAAATCATGTTTCTTTTAGTTAATATAAAATTCAATTACCATTTTAGCTGGAAAAATATTTTATTCAATATTAGTCATATGTGAAATATCATTTTGAGATCTGTAAATGATTTAGATATTTTTTTATACATTCCACTGACAGGATGATAAGTTGATGGACAGATAATCAAGAAATTAAATGCTTGACAAGTATCAGCTATATGGGCTATTTGTCAGAACTTACCTACCACTGTCAGAAACCCCATAACTTTCAGAAAGAGATCGTGTGCAACTGTCTGTTCATTCTTAAATGTTCTGAACTTCTGTCTGAACTTCCTCATACTTTATATTCTTTTATCTAAGCTACCTCCGAAGGTATGTATAGAGGTATATGTAGTCGTTTTGTCCTTTCAGGTTTACAGAACATTTAATGAAGCATGCCTAAGCTTCAGCCGTGAGCATGACTCCCATAGAACTTTCTTGAAGCTGTCCATCAAGCCATGAAGCTACCCACATAGCATGAACATATTGGAAACCCTAGAGCTGAAACAAATGACTGTCATGATAGAAATCTCAAAGACGTCAGCATCCAAGGCTCAAGCGCATATCCTTCAAACATCTAGCTTCCAACGGTCAAATTCAAACGGGAAGATATTTGAAGCTATATTGTGACGGCCCTCATCATACCGGTACGGTTATACCAACCCACGTCGGTATAGCGAGCGTTGCCACAGTGGGACATTTACCCAACATTAACATTCAGCTGAGATACACGTGAATATAAGAACAGAGTAGCGGAAGTAAAAGAACCACTGTCTTCATTTCATTCATCATCCACATTTAACATACAAGATTCGATAACATTTAAGAACTGAAGTCCACATAATTTAAATTACTGAAAATCAAATACATAGATGTCCATACTTATACATTCTTTCATGATAATGCTAGTACAATGTTCAATTTACATACTATGAAAGTCACAAAATGTCAAAAGTGCTCCAACACTCTAATCTCCGCACTCGGAGTCGGTCTTCGACGTCTCCTCCACAAGTGTCTCGTCACCAACTACACTTGTACGCCGAAGCAAGTAGTGAGTCTAAAAGACTCAGCAAGTAACTCTACACATACCGTACATGTACATTATCATAGTAGGTTCTACACACACGTTCACAAGACATAACATGTAGCATGCTTGACATAAATTTTACAACCTATCATGGTGAATCTACAATTTAAACACATGGACTATGCTTTTAGATTTTCTAAAATGAAATCACCTACCACATGCTTTCTATTCATTTCTCACATAAAGATCTACCTTCAACCAACTAAGACATGAAATTATTATCATAAATTTCCGAACATGCATGAAAGGGAACATACCTAACATGGAATCTCCACATTCTTACGCATATACGTGACCATTTTACATACTTTAAGCTTGCTGTTTTTCCATGCTTTAGCAACCAAAATCTAACACATGAGAGCTACAACAATGATTAAATCACAACATATGAACGACCAAGGATGGAAGCTGTTTATATATGCTTAACAATTATCCCTAACATGGATTCTAGGCATTTTGCATACATAAACATGATCATAACATAATAAAGCTACTGGTTAGACATGATTAAAGATTGTCATAACATGGGTTACCAACTCACATTCTCACATTTTGATTTCACATTTTACACAATTTCAAATTCGCATATTTCACACTTTACACATGCACTTTTACCCATTGTTCACATTCACATTTTTCCACATGAACACATACACATTTACACATTCACATTTAGTGCTGTGACACATAGTCCAAACCACCAAAGAAGGACACAACACATCACATCACATAGACGCCATCTAGGCAATACAATGGCGACTCTTGGACTGCGCAGACCGGGAGAACAAGTCTCCACCCTAACCAGTGGTACTTGTCCACCTCCAGGATTTCCCCCTAATGCCCTTAGAGTCACAACACATTGAATCTTCTCAGGGGGACTTTTCCCCGACACGGCTCCACTGCCCTCTATGGAAGCAATGTCACACTTGGCACAATTTACACATTACACGTTTTTACCGATTTTAGCACATAGGTTTACACATGTCACTCTCAATTCATTCACTTTCTCACTCACATGCACACTCCTCTGTTTTTCCTAACATGGCACTACAATTACAGAAATGTAGCATTCAGGAAATTTCACTAATCAGGTTGCTATATACAAAATCAAATCATTTTACAAAGGCATGCGTCAGTTTCACATTTTTACATGGAAAATTCATATTGCATCATATATTGGTCCAAATGACCTAAAATTTTAACCACAGGCTAATTTCGGGCTTAGGATCTCACATGCAAAATTTCAGATTTTTCTGACTCAAAATGAAATTTCAGAAAATTAACCATCCATTCCACACTAATATTCATAATGCAATTTGACATGGAGTTAAACAAAATCACAGATTTTAATAGCTCACTGTCTGCACCCTAGCATGCACAGGGTCACAGAATTTGTTCCCAAATTTCTCGAGCAACGCACAATTTACTGGAATTTAACATGACCTACGCATGATTTCTATTTTCCCAAAATAGAATTTTTAAATAATCATACAAGTATGGGAAAAATGTCAGAAACTCAGAGCACAGATAGTAACATGCATACATGGTCTAACAAATTTGGGCAACAAAACTTTGCCACTGATCATGAGGATCATGGTGAATACACATGGCCATTCTTTTCACATACACATTAGATAAACAATTAAACTCAACCATCCACAAAATAGATGTACATTCATTCTCCCATTCATCACATTAGCTAGTGTACGTAGTATATAAGAGTTACATTATATCCTCATCGCAAAACACGTCGAAATTAATCATATAAGAAGGCAGAACAGTTCACTATTCTGTCCAGATGAACTTGGCGGCGGTCTCTGGCCGCTAATTCAATGTCAACGGCATAATCACTGGATGCTAAGCATGATCTTAGCGGCACGGGATATTGCCGTTAATGTCAGGTCTGTGCAGAACATAGACCCAAGCTCCAAAGATGGGGTGAACTTGGGGGTCTAGGACACGAGGGAAAATACATAAAATTTGTAAAAACAACCTAGACACATATAGGGACGTCATGGGTAGGGTACTTGCCTCTTGTAAAAACTCCAAGGGATCTAAACGGGTCGGAGAAGCTCTCCTTGGGCAGTCCCAAGAAGCCTCCAAAAGAGCTCTCCTTCAGGTTCTAGGTCGATGGAGGTGCTAAGCCGGCGGTGGGGAAGCCTTCTCCTTGGTTCCCTCTAGCCTCCAGTTGCAAAAGAACGCCGGATGAAGCCTTGGGTCGCCGGATTGAAGCCTCCAAAGCTCAGTCTTTGCACAGCTCCGAATTAGGGTTTTCTCTCCTCTTTGCAAAGAGTCAAGAGAGGTTTTCTGGTGCAAGGGGAGTTGGTTTTAAAGCAAAGGGGTTCTCTTGTCACACAGGGGTGACAAGATGGCCTTTCAGACCGTTGGGGATAGCTCCCCAATGGTTGGGGTGGCTTGCTTCCGAAATTCTGGGCTCTGCGACGCATGCAGGACAGAGAATTTGGCGTCCACATCGCTCGACGCTGGAATTAGTGTTGGCGTCCATAGGGTTGACGCTGACACCACATCAACGTCCGTTGATATTGACGCCTATAAGGCCTTCGGACAGAACTCTAAAACATGCAGAAACCTTGCACATCTTATACCTATATATGCCATACATATGTATTATCATGTACACACTACCAACTTATCATTCATACTCTATTTATATCTAGTTTATACACATGCATGCAATAGTATACTAACTAGTACCTACGTAGATATTTACATACGTACATACACAACATGAATTATTTACATGCAATACAATAATATAACAAAATTCGAGGGCCTTACACCCTCTCCCCCTTAAAAGAAACTTCGTCCTCGAAGTTAGATCGACGCTACTGAAACAAAAGGGGATACTTCTTCTTCATCGCATCCTCAAGCTCCCAAGTAGCCTCCTCTCATGAGAAGTTCCGCCATAGAACTTTCACCGACGCAATACTCTTGTTCCGGAGATGCTGAACCTTCCGGTCAAGAATAGCTACTGGTTGCTCGACATACGACAGATCTGGCTGAATCTCTACTGGCTCATGGCTAATCACATGAGACGGATCTCGGACATACTTCCTGAGCATCGAAACATGGAAAACGGGATGAACACTAGCCAAAGATGGGGGTAATGCTAGCTCATATGCCACGCTGCCCAAACGTCTAAGAATCACATATGGGCCAATGAACCTAGGGCTCAACTTACTATGCCTGCCAAATCTGACAACACCTTGAGTAGGCGATATCTTCAAGAAGACATGATCGCCAATCTCGAACTCAAGATCCTTCCTCCTATTGTCGGCATAGCTCTTCTACCTATCCTGTGCCGCAACAAGTCTCTTCCTGATAAGCTGGACCTTATCCGAAGTTTCCTGAACTAACTCCGGTCCGATCAACTGCCTATCACCAGTCTCCTCCCAACATAACAAAGACCTGCAGGGCCTACCATACAACGCCTAAAATGGAGCCATACCAATACTCGCATGAAAGCTGTTGTTGTATGCGAACTCCACAAGAGGTAAATGGCGCTCCCAATCATCCTTCCAATCCAGAACACACGCCCTCAACATATCCTCGGGCGTCTGGATAGTCTTCTCGAACTGTCCATCAGTCTGGGGATGAAACGCCGAACTGAGCTTCAGCTCCGAACCTAAAGCATCCTGAAGACCCTTCCACAACCTCGAAGTGAATCTCGGATCTCGATCCGAAATGATCGACTTCGGTACACCATGCAACCTAATGATACTACTAACATACAATCTAGCTAAACTCTCTACTGACTGCTTCTTCTTCCTAGGCAAGAAATGAGCAGTCTTCGAGAATCTATCTACAACTACCCAAATCGAGTCATTGCCCCTTCTAGATCGAGGCAAACCCGAAACAAAGTCCATAGTGACAGCTTCCCACTTCCACACTGGGATGTCCATCCTTTGCATAAGGCTGGATGGTCGCTGTCGCTCGGCCTTCACTTGCTGGCATACTAAACACCTGGATACATAATCCGCTACATCCTTCTTCATGCCAGACCACCAAAATGATCTCTTCAGATCCTGATACATCTTAGTGTTACCCGGATGAATAGAGAATCGCGATCTATGAGCCTCCGCTAACACATGCTCACGGACATATACTAAATCAGGGACACAAACACGGTGCTGAAATCTAATCACACCGTCCTCATCACGAGCAATGCCTGCCTTACCCACTAACTCTAAGAGTCTAGGGTCGGCTTCCTGTTGTTCGATCACCTCATCCAAAACTGAGGACCTAAGGGATAACTGAGCTACAAAAGCCTGGCATAGCGATGGCTCTAACTCAGTCAACTCGCAAGCCGCATCTTCCAACATCTTCCAATCCTACTGGAGAGATGGCCTCTTCCTACTCAGAGCATCCGCTACAACATTCGCCTTCCCAGGGTGATACTGAAGGTCGAAGTCATAGTCCTTCAAGAACTCGATCCATCTCCTCTGCCTCAGGTTTAATTCCTTTTGGGAGAAAAGATACTTCAAGCTCTTGTGGTCGGTAAACACCTCAAACCTGACACCATAAAGATAGTGCCTCCAGATCTTTAGTGCATGAACCACTGCTGCGAGCTCCAAGTCATGAGTCAGAGAGTTCTTCTCATGCTCCTTCAACTGACGAGAAGTATAAGCCACTACCCTTTCTTGCTGCATGAGCACACAGCCTAAACCAATCCGAGACGCATTCGTGTAGATAGCAAAACCCTCTACACTGCTCGGTAAAACTAACACCAGGGCTGTCGTGAGCTTAGTCTTCAATAATTGAAAACTACTCTCACACTTCTCGGACCAAACAAACTTCACTCCCTTCCTGGTAAGCTGAGTCAAAGGGGCGGCGATGGATGAAAATCCCTTAATAAATCGCCGATAATAACCAGCTAACCCGAGAAAACTACGAATCTCCGAAGGGGTCTTGGGAATCTCCCAATCCATAACAGCCTGGACCTTTGCTGGATCAACTGCAACACCAGCACCGGAGATAACATGCCCGAGGAAATGAACCTCGCGCAACAAAAAATCGCACTTGCTAAACTTAGCATACAGCTTGTGCTCACGAAGAACCTCTAACACTACCCTCAAATGTTGACGGTGAGTGGCCTCATCCGGAGAGTAGACCAACACATCATCAATAAACACTACGACAAAGCTATCTAGATAAGGTCTAAACACCCTGTTCATGAGATCCATGAACGCTGCAGGGGCGTTGGTCAATCCAAAAGGAAGAACCAAAAACTCATAATGTCCATAATGGGTTCTAAACGCCGTCTTGGACACATCCTCACTCCGAATCTTCAACTGATGGTAACCAGATCGCAAATCAATCTTAGAAAAGACTGATGCATCTCTCAACTGGTCAAACAAATCATCAATATGAGGTAAGGGATACCTATTCTTCACAGTCACTTGGTTCAACTTTCTGTAGTCAATGCACAACCTAAGTGACCCATCTTTCTTCTTGACGAATAATACAGGTGCGCCCCAAGGGGAAACACTAGGGCGAATAAATCCCTTATCAAGCAACTCCTGCAACTGCCTCCTCAACTCGGCTAACTCCGCAGGTGCCATCCGATATGGAGCCTTCGAGATAGGAGAGGTGCCCGGAAGCAACTCTATGGTAAACTCTATCTCTCTATCCGGTGGCAATCCAGACAAGTCATCAGGAAAGACATCTGGAAAATCCTTTACTACCTCAATCTCTGCAAGAGTAGGTGACTCATCAGCCTCTGGTACTAACACCACGCTGGCAAGAAAAGCGTCACAACCCTTGTTCACCATGCGCATCGCCTTCATGGCAGAGATGACCATCTTTCCCGCCAGGTTCCTTGGCAAGGGATGAGAAAACTCATCCTCACCAGGAATGCGGAAAACAATCCTCTTCCGACGACAATCCACTAACGCATAGTGCTCCTCTATCCAAACCAGACCAAGAATAGCATCATAGTCCTTCATCTTTAGCAAGAAGAAACACCCATCTAGGACTCTATCCTCAATGCACACAGGTAACGACGGAATGCACTTCCTAGTCGATATCGTACCCGCAGGGGTGTGCACAGACAAAGGGACCTCTAACTCCTCAGACTCTACCCCTGACTCTAGGGCTAACTGCCTAGCGAACCGCTCAGAAATGAACGAGTGAGTAGCACCTGTATCAAACAAAACCCGAGCGTGCACACCTAAAAGCAAAACCGTACCTTCGGTGTCATGCTCCGCCTGCTTGGCGTCCTCGCGAGCTAAAGCAAACACTCGAGCTGGGGCTCGAGGCCTTCCTATAGCTGGAGCTGCTGCCGCTACCGCTGGGGCTGGCGCTCCGCGCTGAACTCCCTGCTGAAGTCTTCGGCAATCTTTGATCTTGTGGTCGCTGCTCCCGCACTTCAAGCACTTGCCCGTAATCATCCAACACTTGGTACCACCATGTGTCTTCCCACAGTGGGGACACTCTTTCTGCACACTAGGGGAACGTACAGAAGGTACTTGAGTACTGTCGACTGCCACGGATCGCTGCGGTGTCTGGTACACCATTTTCTTCTTGTCTTGCCGTTGGAATGTCGCTGCTGGCCTCTTTTGTGAAGCTTTCTTTTCTTCCAGGTATTGCTCCATCTCTCCCTCCTGCCTGCAAGCAGTACTGAGGGCCTCGTCCAAAGTCCGGTGCTCAAACGCCACAAGTCTCGTCCGCAGTGATGGCTTGAGTCCCATCACGAACTTCTTTGTCTTCCTGCGCTCATCTGCCACGATATGAGGTGCATACTTAGAGAGTTTAGAAAATCTTGCCTCATATTCCAGCACAGTCATGGAGCCTTGAGCCAGAGAGAGGAACTCTTGTTCCATCCGATCTTGCACATGCACGGGGACGAACTTGGCCCGAAAGAGCCTCACGAACTCGTCCCAAGCAACCTCGATAGCTCCGTCCTCAAACCGGGTACGCAGTAGTAAAGACCACCATACATCAGCTCTTTCCTGCAATACACCGTTCATAAGCTCCATCTAAACAATCTAACTTAACAAACATACAACGTTCAAAATTAACACATACCTGTAGAACGTAGGTGGCCAATGTAACCTTATCCTCATTGCACACCTGATGGCTTGGAAGATCTTTTCTATCTCCCTCATCCAGCTTACAGCCAACAATGGATCGCTCTCCCCCTTAAAAGAGGGTGGCATCATCCTATTAAATCTTTCCATGGTAGAAGGTCCACCATGGTCCTGAGTTGGTACTTGAGCCTTCTACAGTGCACAACAAGCAACACACAATCAACATAATATCACACATTCAAATAAAACAGATAATAATTCATTTTATTAGTCTAACTTGGGTCTCCAACTGTGCCTGGAGTGCTGCCTGAGTGTGAGCCTGCGTCTGCATGGCTTGCACCAGACCTTGCATGAATACTCCATAATACACAGGCGGCGGTGGGGGAAGTACAGGACCTTGCGGTGCCGGGGCATGTTGCTCCGCCCGCTCGTCACGTCTCGGCTCATCCTCACGGGCCGGCGCTCCGCCAAGCCTACCTCTCGAAGCCATGGCTGTAATAAATTTCAGCCACCATTAGAGCTAGGTTACTAGGTTTTCTAACCGTTTTCTTATCTATCTTTCAATTTTTATTAATCAATTCCACACATGTGGACATTTCTATGTAGACTTAGCATGTAATGAAGATGATGACTTATGTATAATCATGTGCAATCTCAACCGGTTGCTCTGATACCAATCTCTGTGACGGCCCTCATCATATCGGTACGGTTATACCAACCCACGTCGGTATAGCGAGCGTTGCCACAGTGGGACATTTACCCAACATTAACATTCAGCTGAGATATACGTGAATATAAGAACAGAGTAGCGGAAGTAAAAGAACCACTGTCTTCATTTCATTCATCATCCACATTTAACATACAAGATTCGATAACAATTAAGATCTGAAGTCCACATAATTTAAATTACTGAAAATCAAATACATAGATGTCCATACTTATACATTCTTTCATGATAATGCTAGTACAATGTTCAATTTACATACTATGAAAGTCACAATATGTCAAAAATGCTCCAACACTCTAATCTCCGCGCTTGGAGTCGGTCTCCAACATCTCCTCCACAAGTGTCTCGTCACCAACTACACCTGTACGCCAAAGCAAGTAGTAAGTCTAAAAGACTCAGCAAGTAACTCTACACATACCGTACATGTACATTATCATAGTAGGTTCTACACACACGTTCACAAGACATAACATGTAGCATGCTTGACATAAATTTTACAACCTATCATGGTGAATCTACAATTTAAACACATGGACTATGCTTTCAGATTTTCTAAAATGAAATCACCTACCACATGCTTTCTATTCATTTCTCACATAAAGATCTACCTTCAACCAACTAAGACATGAAATTATTATCATAAATTTCCGAACATGCATGAAAGGGAACATACCTAACATGGAATCTACACATTCTTACGCATATACGTGACCATTTTACATACTTTAAGCTTGCTGGTTTTCCATGCTTTAGCAACCAAAATCTAACACATGAGAGCTACAACAATGATTAAATCACAACATGTGAACGACCAAGGGTGGAAGTTGTTTATATATGCTTAACAATTATCCCTAACATGGATTCGAGGCATTTTGCATACATAAACATGATCATAACATAATAAAGCTACTGGTTAGACATGATTTCAAATTGTCATAACATGGGTTACCAACTCACATGCTCACATTTTGATTTCACATTTTACACAATTTCAAATTCGCATATTTCACACTTTACACATGCACTTTTACCCATTGTTCACATTCACATTTTTCCACATGAACACATACACATTTACATATTCACATCACATAGACGCCATCTAGGCAATACAATGGCGACTCTTGGACTGCGCAGACTGGGAGAATAAGTCTCCACCCTAACCAGTGGTACTTGTCCACCTCCAGGATTTCCCCCTAATGCCCTTAGGGTCACAACACATTGAATCTTCTCAGGGGGACTTTTCCCCGATACGGCTCCACTGCCCTCTGTGGAAGCAATGTCACACTTGGCACAATTTACACATTACACGTTTTTACCGATTTTAGCACATAGGTTTACACATGTCACTCTCAATTCATTCACTTTCTCACTCACATGCACACTCCTCTGTTTTTCCTAACATGGCACTACAATTACAGAAATGTAGCATTCAGGAAATTTCACTAATCAGGTTGCTATATACAAAATCAAATCATTTTACAAAGGCATGCGTCAGTTTCACATTTTTACATGGAAAATTCATATTGCATCATATATTGGTCCAAATGACCTAAAATTTTAACCACAGGCTAATTTCGGGCTTAGGATCTCACATGCAAAATTTCAGATTTTTCTGACTCAAAATGAAATTTCAGAAAATTAACCATCCATTCCACACTAATATTCATAATGCAATTTGACATGGAGTTAAACAAAATCACAGATTTTAATAGCTCACTGTCTGCACCCTAGCATGCACAGGGTCACAGAATTTGTTCCCAAATTTCTCGAGCAACGCACAATTTACTGGAATTTAACATGACCTACGCATGATTTCTATTTTCCCAAAATAGAATTTTTAAATAATCATACAAGTATGGGAAAAATGTCAGAAACTCAGAGCACAGATAGTAACATGCATACATGGTCTAACAAATTTGGGCAACAAAACTTTGCCACTGATCATGAGGATCATGGTGAATACACATGGCCATTCTTTTCACATACACATTAGATAAACAATTAAACTCAACCATCCACAAAATAGATGTACATTCATTCTCCCATTCATCACATTAGCTAGTTCACGTAGTATATAAGAGTTACGTTATATCCTCATCGCAAAACACGTCGAAATTAATCATATAAGAAGGCAGAACAGTTCACTGTTCTGTCCAGATGAACTTGCCGGCGGTCTCTGGCCGCTAATTCAATGTCAACGGCATAATCGCTGGACGCTAAGAATGATCTTAGTGGCAAGGGATATTGCCGTTAATGTCAGGTCTGTGCAGAACACATACCCGAGCTCCAAAGATGGGGTGAACTTGGGGGTCTAGGACACGAGGGAAAATACATAAAATTTGTAAAAACAACCTAGACACATACATGGACGTCATGGGTAGGGTACTTGCCTCTTGTAAAAACTCCAAGGGATCTAAACGGGTCGGAGAAGCTCTCCTTGGGCAGTCCCAAGAAGCCTCCAAAAGAGCTCTCCTCCGGGTTCTAGGTTGATGGAGGTGCTAAGCCGGCGGTGGGGAAGCCTTCTCCTTGGTTCCCTCTAGCCTCCAGTTGCAAAAGAACGCCGGATGAAGCCTTGGGTCGCCGGATTGAAGCCTCCAAAGCTCAGTCTTTGCACAGCTCCGAATTAGGGTTTTCTCTCCTCTTTGCAAAGAGTCACGAGAGGTTTTCTGGTGCAAGGGGAGTTGGTTTTAAAGCAAAGGGGTTCTCTTGTCACGCAGGGGTGACAAGATGGCCTTTCAGACCGTTGGGGACAGCTCCCCAATGGTTGGGGTGGCTTGCTTCCAGAAAATTTGGGCTCTGCAACGCATGCAGGTCAGAGAATTTTGCGTCCACTTCGCTGGACGCGGGAATTAGTGTTGGCGTCCATAGGGTTGATGCTGACACCACATCAACGTCCGTTGATATTGACGCCTATAAGGCCTTCGGCCAGAACTCTAAAACATGCAGAAACCTTGCACATCTTATACCTATATATGCCATACATATGTATTATCATGTATACACTACCAACATATCATTCATACTCTATTTACATCTAGTTTATACACATGCATGCAATAGTATACTAACTAGTACCTGCATAGATATTTACATACGTACATACACAACATGAATTATTTACATGCAATACAATAATACAACAAAATTCGAGGGCCTTACATATATATTGAGAAGCTAAAGTTCAAACCACATATACATAAGATACATATAGAGAATACAAGACTAGACACATATTCCACTCGATTCTGAAAGCCAAAGGAAGAAGTGCCTTTGCAACGAGAGAATGTTGTTTCTCAGTCTTCGACTTCCTTGCTTCTCTTTGATTCAATAAAGTCTTGTTCTCTTGGTGGCTTACCGCATTGCAAATCTTCTCAGTCCACTTCCTTGTTTCAGGAAAGAGTTTTGAGTTTCATTATGTAATAGTTTCTCTTTCTGATTCTTTGTGTTTACTCATTCTGTTGAGCAGACACACTAGTGCATTTTCACTTCTGTGTAAGATAACCCGCAGGGGGTTTGTTCCTTGCAGTGCCTCTTTTGTGAAGGGAAGACCTACAGGTGTAGGTGGTCTTGTACCCCTTGGTGAAGGGTAGACTTGCTTGGGAGCAAGTGGGTTTATAATACCTCTCGGGTTTGAGAGAAGGCCAAGTATTCTTGGTAGTTAGTGAAATCCCAAGGGGTTTCTTGGGGACTGGATGTAGGACTTCCATGTGGAAAGGGCCGAACTAGGATAAAATCCTTGTGCATTCTTGTGTTATTGATTCCGCAAAGTTTCACTTGTTTCACACACATCACACTGATTACTAACTACTCTATTAAGTGTTATCTAGTTTTTAGATAATTTTTAAAGCGCAAGAAGTCCTATTCACCCCCCTCTAGGACAACTATAGTGCCATCTCGATCCAACAAGTGGTATCAGAGCGAGGTCTTCTCAGAAGAATCGAAGGATTTGAGAAGAGATGGCAGTTGAAGCTCACAACTATGAAGGTCAGTCAGTTACCAGACCACCATTCTTCTATCGTAAGGACTACCAATACTGGAAGATGCGAATGGAATGCTTCATCAGAGGAACATACTTTGATCTGTGGCAGGTAATAGAACAAGGTGATTTCATTATTGCTCCTGCTGAAGGTGTTACTACAATTACAACAGCTGATAAAGTTAAACTATCTCTAAATTTTAAAGCAAGAAATTATCTATGTTGTGCTTTATCAAAAATGTAATTTAATAGATTATCAGCATGCAAATCTGTCAAAGAAATGTGGGATAAATTGTAGGTAACATATGAGGGAACTGATAAAGTTAAGCAAAGTAAAATAGATATTCTTGTTTCACAATATGAACAATTTAAAATGTTGCCAATTGAAAATATCACTCAAATGTATAACAAATTTTCAAATATAGTAGTTGGTTTATGCTCTCTTGGAAAAGATCTTTCTGATGAAGAAACTGTCAGAAAAATTCTAAGATCATTAACTCATTCATGGACCCCTGAGGTCACTACTATTGAAGAAGCTCATAATTTAGCAAAACTTCTCATTGATAAATTAATCAGTCACTTATGGCTTATGAAATAAATATGGAAAGATTTTCTAAAAGTACTTCGAAAAAAGAAAATGGCAAATGCTTTGAAAGCTGCAGATTCTTCTTCCTCTGAAGATTCAAAAGAGAGATCAGATGACAGTGATGATGAAGTCTTGCTGTCAAGAAGACTCCAACGAATTCTGGCCAAGAAAAAGAAATTTGGCTCAAAAAGATACTTCAAAAGAGAAAAGAAGAAAGAACCAACATGTTATGAGTGCAATCAACCTGGACATTACAAGTCAGAATGTCCTAAGCTCAAGAAGAAGGACTCAGTTGAAAAGTTTGAGAAAAAGAAAGGAAAAGAAAGAAAATTCAGAAAATATAAAAATAAGGCAATGGCCGCAGCTTGGGATAATGAAGAAGCTACAACTTCAGACTCCTCAAGTTCAGAATCAGAAGAAGAGGAACAAGTCAATCTAGTCCTCATGGTAGGACTAGACCAGGTAAACTCTGAAACATTTTTTACTTCATGTTCAGAATCCGATTCTGATAATTTAGAAGATGCATTCAATGAACTGTATGAAAAATATAAAATAGTGGTTAAACAAATGAAAATAGTTAAGTTAAACCTACTAAATCAAGAAAAATCCAACACCTTTCTAAAAAATGAAGTAGAAAAGTTTGGACAAAACTTAACTGAAACTAAAGGATCTAATGAACTACTGTGTAAGGATTTAAAAATTAAAAACAGTAAACTCATGGAACTCGAAGCAAATCTAAAAGAACTACAAGATGAAGAAAAATTAAGTGAAGAAAACATTTATCTAAAATCAACTATAGACAAAATTACCAGTTGTAAAACATCATTAGTTGTAAAATTAACAGGTGCTCGAACAGGCAAAAAGAAATATGGAGTAGGTTACATACCTCCATCAAATGTGGAAAAAACTATCTATCTTGAAAATTACCCAACTCCAAAATTTGTGAAAGAAAAGGAAATAAAAAATCCCATAAAAGTTAATCAACATGTCTATAGACAAAAATATAAATCTAATAAAACTACACATACAAAGAATGCATATGATCAGTGTTGTAGTCATTGTAATCAATTAGGACACACAATCAACACTTGCACAATTAGACACTTACATTGGATTCCAAAGACTAACCATCAAGGACCCAAGAAAAGTTGGGTACCAAAAATTAAAACATAGTTCTGTTTACAGGGTCGCCTTAGAACATCCAATTGGTATTTCGATAGTGGGTGCTCAAGGCATATGCCAAGTGATAGAGAACTATTTATAAGCTTTAGAGATGAAGTTGGTCAAGTTACCTATGGAGATAATGGAAAAGGAAAAGTTCTAGGATGTGGAACTATAAGATCAAAGGAAAAAGATTTGATAGAAGATGTTATGTATATACAAGATCTAAAGCATAATCTGATTAGCATCAGTCAACTTTGTGACAAAGGTCCCTTAGTCAAGTTTCAGAATGATAAGTGTATAATCTAAAAGGATGAGAAAATAGTGTTTGAAGAACGAAGAGTCAAAATTTTGTACACTCTATAATTGGCAGAATTAAAAGAAGTCAATCTATATCTTGCAACCACAAAGAGTGAGGAAACTGATCTATGGCACAGAAGATTAGGACATGCTAGTATTTCAGTGATCCAGAAACTAATCAAGCATGATCTAGTTGAAGGTCTTCGAAAACTAAAGCTAAAGAAATCAAGAATTTGTACAACAAGTGCAAAAGGAAAGGAGACCATGACTTCATTTCAGTCCAAAACAGTGGTAACAACTTCCAAATCTTTGGAACTCATTCATATGGACTTGTTTTGACCAATGAGAACAGTCAATCTTGGAGGAAATGTTTATGGCTATGTAATCGTAGATGATTATTGAAGATTCACTTTGGTATCATTTTTGGAAGCCAAATCAGAAATATTCTTAGCTTTTCTGAAGTTTAGTAAATTAGTACAGAAGAATCAAAAATTTTAGATAATTAGCATTAGATCTGATCATAGTGGAGAATTCAAGAATGAAGAATTTGTCAGATTCTGTGAAGAAAATGGTATAGAACACAACTTCTCTGTACCAGGAACACCTCAACAGAATGGAGTAGCAGAAAGGAAGAACAGAACACTGCTGGACATGGCCAGGACAATGCTTGCAGAATACAATCTACCAAAGTACTTCTGGGCAGAAGCAGTCAACACAACCTGCTACATTATCAACAGATGTATGATCAGACCAATCTTGAAGAAGACACCTTATGAGCTATACAAGTAAAAGAAGCCAAACATCAGTCACCTTCGACCCTTTGGTTGTAAGTGTTTTATTTTAAATAATGGCAAAGATAATCTAGGTAAATTAGATGCTAAAAGCGATGAAGGTTTTCTGTTAGGATATATTTCAAAACCTAGAGGTTACAAAGTGTTTAATAGAAGAACTTTAACTATAGAACAATCTGTTCACATTTTATTTGATGAAACTAACCCTTCCATTAAGAAAATAGAAGAAGAAGATGTTGTTGAAGAATTGTGCAGGTATCCGGAACAAGCTTCTCTTGAAGAAAAAGAAGAAGACAAAGATGATCCACCACTAGAAGAATTACAACAACCAGAAGAAACACAGGAAGGATTACCTAGAAGATTGAGGTATTACAAAGATCATCAAAAAGAAAATATTATAGGTGATCCTCAAGACAAGGTAAGAACAAGAGATATGGCCATTCCCTGTGATTTCACTGCATTCGTCTCTCAAATAGAGCATAAGACAATCAATGATGCACTCGTAGATGAATCTTGGATCCTAGCTATGCAAGAGGAACTTAATCAGTTCCAACGTAGTCAGGTCTAGACTCTTGTCCCTAGACCTTCTGATGATCCAGTTATTGGGACCAGATGGGTCTTCAGAAACAAAATGGGTGAATCAGGAGTAATCACAAGAAACAAAGCCAGACTAGTAGCACAAGGATATTCCCAAGAGGAAGGCATTGATTTTGATGAAACATATGCTCCAGTTGCTAGATTAGAGGCTATTAGAATATTGTTAGCTTATACATGCTCTCTTAATATCAACTTATTTTAGGTGTATGTCAAGAGTGCTTTTCTAAATGGTTTCATAAAAGAAGAAGTTTGTGTTGAGCAACCACCAGGCTTTGAAGATACTAAGTATCCAAATCATATTTTCCGGTTAAAGAAAGCATTATATGGTCTAAAACAATCTCCAAAGGCTTGGTATGAATGACTAAGTGCTTATTTTATAGCACATGATTTCATAAGAGGTAAAGTAGATAGTACCTTATTTATAAAGAAATTTTCAGACGGAATCTTGATTGTGCAAATATATGTTGATGATATTATTTTTGGTTCTACTAATGAATCACTTTGTAAATTCTTTGAAAATCATAAGCAAAGTGAGTTTGAGATGAGCATGATGGGTGAGCTTAATTACTTTCTTGGCTTGCAAATCAAGCAGACCAAGGAGGGTACTCACATTTGTCAAACCAAATATATTTCAGATTTATTATCTAAATATGGTTTTGAGCAGTGTAAGTCCTTAGGAACACCCATGAGCTCTGGAATTAAGTTAGATAGTGATCCAATTGGCAATAAAGCAGCTCAAAAGATCTATAGAGGCATGATTGGGTCATTACTCTATCTTACTGCTAGTAGACTAGACATAATGTACAGTGTATGTTTGTGCGCTAGATTTCAAGCTGATTCGAAAGAATCGCATGTCAATGCTATTAAAAGAATTTTTAGATATCTTATAAATATAAGTAAATTGGGTTTATGATATCCCAGATGTTTTGAATTTAAATTGCTTTGATATTATGATGCTGACTATGCTGGATGCAAAACAGATAGAAAAAGCACCAGTGGTACTTGTCAAATTCTTACAGGATGCTTAATTTCCTGGTCTTCCAGAAAGCAAAAACTCAATAGCCTTGTCCACAACAGAAGTAGAATATATTGCAGCTGGAAGCTGCTTCACTCAATTGCTGTGGATTAAGCATCAACATGAAGACTATGGTCATACACTTCAGAAAATTCCAATGCTGTGTGACAACACAAGCGCAATCAACCTGACTAAGAATCGAATCCAACATTCAAGAACCAAGCACATTGAGGTCAGACATCATTTCATCAGGGACCATGTAAGTAATGGAGATATTTCACTTGAATTCATCTCTACAAATAATCAATTAGCAGATATATTCACTAAATCTCTTCCTGAAGATAGATTTTCATCTATAAGAAGAGAAATAGGTATGTGTAATCCTGATTAAAATTTTACTGCACTACATGCTTCTTTCATTGTAAAATTTCTCTGTCATGAGACTTCGACTCTTCAGAAGTCGGAGTTATGGGTACTGTGACTCTTAAGAAGTCGGAGTTATGTATTGCGACTCTCAGAAAGTCGTAGTTTGTGAAGTTGTAGTATTTGTTTATTTTTAAAAAATGATATTAAAATTTCATTTAAGATTTTATATAAGGGTAATTAATTGTAACTTATTTAATCATAATCGTTCATCTCCTCATCTACTGCTAGTTACACATTCCCTTTCTTTATTAAGACCCTTTCATCTCCTATTCCAAATCACCCCTTTGAATCTTCTCTGACTCTCCTATCGTCTTCCTCCTGCTTCCTGCATTCATAGTTCGCCCCGATGAAACCAACCTCGAAGCTTCTACAAAATCTTTCAACATTTCTGAAGAAAGGTAGGTTCTTTAACCTCTACAGACCTTTTTGACATCTCATCTATCATCCCTCTCAGTCTCCTGTTTCGCTTCTGTCTAGATGGACTATTCTAGGGCTCCAGAGGACACCCTCTTCACCTCGGAACAATTTCTGAGGTTGTCCTCCTCCTAGGCATCTATCTGTCTAGGGATGATTGTGGACTTCAGTCAGTTGATGGGTAGACTTGGATGGGTAGCTAAAACCATAGAAAGTTTGGGTTGGTCGAAGCTCTGCAGTATAGTTGAACCTACATTCGAGGGGGGTCATAAAGCTTTTTATCTATCCCTTCAAGTATGTATAGACTGGTCAGTCACAGGAATAGTTAAAGGAACTATTGTTACAGTTTTTGAGGATCTGCTGGTCGATATTTTGGCCTGCCTTAGTACTGGACACAAAATTAATGAGGTAGTGCCCACTGAGAAGCAGAGAGTAGGAATCATTGGTCACTTAGGATCTCTCTCTAAGAAAGGGCTCCTCATCAACGAGCTCACAACAGAAAAGAGGATTCTCCACTCCATATATCTCAACCACATGTTGAGACCCAACCTAGGTCTCAGGGGGAGACTAGCAAGAATCTGGATGATGTGGTTCAGTTAATAATGAAGCAGCAAGAAATGATGATAGTTCTGCAGATGCAAATCCAGCAGATAGATGTCAGATTCGATTATATGTCCAAGGAGGTCCAACAGATGAAGGACCTTTTATTGCAGTTGGTGTGCCAGCAAGGTACTAGTAATTCTCAAGTTCCTCCTGCTCAACCTGAGCAGCAGCACCAGCAGAAACAACAGCAACTAGAGGCAGTAGGTGTACAACCATAGAGTAGTTCAGTACAGCCTGATAAGGATCAAGCAGTAGAATTAGAGCAGCAACAGCCAGCACTAGAAGTTCCACCTTCTGAGCAACATATGGAGAAGAGTGATCAAGAGTTAGACCCTCAAGTCAAGACCTTTAAGAGAAGGGTTAGGAGAAAACTTATGAAATCTGGTCAACCAGTCTCTCCATCTCAACCCTTGACTATTACTTCTCCTCCCACTGATCAAACTCCTCCTCCTGCTTCTGATCCTACACCTCCACCAGCTACTGAACACACTCCTACACCTCCACCAGTTACTGAACAACCTCCTTCTCCTCCACCTCAACCTATCCCTCCTATCTCCACTTCTCCCCAAGGTCTTCACTAGAATGTCACCATTCATGACTTCCTTTCCTTAGCTGCTAAGAAGCAGTTTGTCCCTCTTAGGACCTCTCTGTTAGAAGATCATCTGTACCATAAGAGAATCAGTTGGTATCATCGCCAACATGTTAAGTCTTATAGAAAAATCCCTTCCATAGGACCCTCTTACAAAATAGATCCTTATAAGTTTGAAAACTTCTTCCCTGCCAATGAGCAGAAACTATGGGACCTTCTTCAGCCTTTTCTGGCTTGCATCCCTCCTCCTCTCTATCTCCCTAGCTCCACCTTTACTCCATGATGTAAACATTACAACAATCAATCTAAGCTTGTTTTTCCACATTTCCTATCTATCTTGACCTTTCTGTTAATGTCACAAAGGGGGAGAAAGAAAATAAAAACACGTGCTTTTGCATTGACCAGTTTTTGGAAGAAAGAAAATAAGAAACAAATAAGACAGAGATCAACTGTTATGCAAAATCAAATTTATTTTTCACTGTCCATTTAAAAGTTTTTGTCATTAACAAAAAGGGGGAGAATTTTTGAGCAACTATTCCAATCTATTTTGCTAAATAGTTAATTATGATATTTTTGCTATGACAAAACCTTTTAATATCTTTGCCTTTATAATCTATGAAAAATAATAATTCAAAAGTCTCTTATGTATGCAAACATATTTCTGTCAAAGTTCATGCTTACACAGAACCTAAGTATCAACACAACAAAATTTCTCGAAGTCCACAATGTACACTATATATCATATTAACTTCAAATCCATTCAAACATCGACTTCAGTTGAACATCGATTTCATTCAAACATCGATTTCACTTAAACATCGATTTCACTTAAACATCGATTTCATTTAGAACATCGATTTCACTCAAACATCGACTTCATTCAAACATCGATTTTAGTTTAACAACGATTTCATATAGAACATCGATTTCACTCAAACATTGATTTCATTTGAACATCGATTTCACTCAAACATCGACTTCATTCAAACATCGATTTCAGTTCAACAACGATTTCATCTAGAACATCAATTTCACTCAAACATCGACTTCATTCAAACATCGATTTCATCTAGAACATCGATTTCACTCAAACATCGATTTCATTCAAACATCGATTTCAGTTCAACAACGATTTCATCTAGAACACCGATTTCACTCCAACATCGATTATGCCTCAACATCGATTACACTTATACATGGATTATGTTCACATCGACTTCATTTCAACATCGATTACATTCATACATAGATTACATTCAAACATCGATTACACTCAAATATCGATTACCTATATGAAACATTGATTGCATTTGAATGTCGAAGTAGCTGTATGTAGCAACTCTAAAATTTAAAATTTTATAAATAGATTTAAATTAGAATAAAAGGTGAATACATTTGAATAAAATGGAATTAAGCTAAAACCCAATAAGCCAAATTAGGTAATGGGTTACACAAATGGTCCATACATGAGTTATTGGGCCTAAATGGAAAGAACCCAAGTTGGATGTGAGATAATTAAGTGAAAATTCGTACTTAAAATATTAATAATTAGAAAGGGGTTAAGATAATTACTATTTAACTCACATTTATCCTAAAAAGGAGTCCTACCCTAACCCCTTGGCCACGAAATTAGACTTCCTCCCAAGCCAAATAGGTGGATAAATGCTAGAAAAAAAGGAGATAAATGTTGAAAATTCGGAGTTGGAAGAGAAGGAAGTGTTTTAAAGGTGTAGGACTCTTTAAACAAACAAATACACCTCCAATTCGTATCTACCCAACCCTAGATCATTCCTGAAGCTTGGAGAATGAGGAAGAGATGGTCTTGGACGAGGAGAGTGAGGAGGAGAGGCTAGGAACGATGAGGATTCGTCATCTTCACACATCTCCAAACCCTAGGATTGCACAGTGTGAAAGGTAGGCAATCTTCCAAGAAAAAATAAATTAAATTCGTCCTTAGGTAGACCTTGATCCCCTCTTGCAACGCCCTATGTTTTCCCCAGTTTCTATCGTGCCACAGATGAGTATTTCATGCTCAAAGTTCTATCATGAACATGTACCCGACTTGACTTAATTGCCGAAATCCCATGTCCATGCTTAATTTCGGATCATGAAACTTTTACTATACATTCTACTCAATGTCTGGAATCCATTGATACTAGTTTCCCCAATTTCTATCATGTACCCTTTTCGAATTAAATCAAATTTCATCTCTGTGTATGATTCGAGGTCACTGAGATTTTACCTAATTACTACATGTCCATGACATGTCGATTTTGTAATTACTCATTACTGTTGATACATCTACATGTCTACTTTCGTTTAAAACTAGTTTCAGAATTTTTGGACATTCATACGATGTTATATTGAATTTTGAATGGCCCTGCGTCAAGCCATGAAAGGTTGGACCGAAGTCCAAGGTGAACTGGTTCACCTTTGGGGCTCGGCTGGATCCTCTGAGAATGCGACGACCCGACCCGTTGCGATTCTCAGAAGGTCGCGATAGAGGGTCCCGTCGCGACATAAACGCGATGGCCCGACACGCCGCGTTCTTCCTTTCTGTACCGATTGCCTAGAACACGCCAGACCATGACATCGCATTCATGGATCGATTGCCCTAATCGCGACTAGTCACTCCGTTGCGATTACGGCATGAATCGATTTGCCTGACCGAGTTCATGTAAACGCGACTGACCTACCCATCGCGATTTGAATCGTGACAGGTACCCCTGTTGCATTCTTACTGTGACAACCAGAACCTTGAATACTCATGTAAATTGTGTTAATTACCTCATTTAACCACTATTTAACCCCTACCTTACACTGTTATGATCAGTAACGACCTAATTATGATATATGGGTAATATTCACATGTTTTCCATTAAATAAAAGCTATGTACACAATTATTTCTTACTATCATGATTACCTTACACATGCACACACTATACATAAATGCTTGCCATGAAACCTTATCAATTTACTCAATAATATATTTGGTAATTAAGTGCAATTATTCATATAAATACCCTATTTATTTTAATGGACTTGTCTTCGTTTTATCCACGTGTTTGTATATCGTTATCGTGTCCTTCTGCCTTCGAGCACTCGAGGTAAGACGGACAACGTTTCATTACACACTTCTATCTTAGCTTGGACGACCTCTCCATTAGGAATACTTCTAATAGGACCAGGAACTCCTTGTCAAGGCCTCCATAAGTTTCCTTGGCTTTGGCGGATGTCCATTGTCGACGAGCGGGTTGTACCATTAATACCTATTTTACCCTTCGGGATCAGCATGATCCAACGGCCTTAGTGTGTTCTCTCTTACCATGAGATCACGCCAGACCTCTGGCCTGTGTTCATAGCACGGCTATTGGGCGGTTGTGACTTCTACCAAATTGCCAACGCATGACTGTGTTGTGCAACTGTTATTATCACCTGTTTATCGTTGTTTTACGATTTTAACCCTGTTCTATTCTACTATGTCTACACTCTCATATGTTCACGTTCTCTCTATACTCTCATCTATTCGTCAATTACTCTCATCTATTCTTGGTACTCTATTTGACCATCCTTTTGATTGTCTAAGATAAAAACATGATCTATGCCAGACAATATTTTAAAGGGCCCGATCTGGTCTTGGGAGGTGCGCCCAAAAGTGCTAGTGCCCATGGGAGTTTAATGATCAGGATGTATGGCATAAAATCCAAGTGCTAGACAATCTAGATTAATCTATGACAATCAATACAAGTACTATGTTGACAAGAAGATCAACTTTACATGCTATCGTGACTAGTGCACTGTTGTGCAACCTTTACGTGCTATCTCGTTATATGGCCAATTCGTTATTGTGTTTGTTGTGCTATACTCTCTTGAAAAGTGCTATTATTCTCTCGTTATCATGCAACATTGCTCTCTAGACTATACATGATCGTTCTCTCTAGTTATCCTATTTGATAAGACATTAATCACTTAAAGCATGCCTGTTTATATGAGATATTAAGTCCTACTGGGCATTTATCGCTCATCCTATGCTATTTATTTCATGTGTTTCTGGTGAGTCTGATGGAGACTACCACACTCATGAGGAAGGGGATGAGGATGTTTAAGAGTGACCAATTTTACGACAACAAATACTTTTTAGTAGTTAGTTAGTCATTAGTTAATTAGTTTGTAATAGTTTAGTTTTGAATAAAGAACTCTGGCCCTAGTTTTGGCTCTGATTAGTGAATGTAATAGTTGATTTGAGAAGTTATTAGTGAAGTTGGATTTTATTTGACGTTATTCCAAATTGTGCAATGGTTTGATGTCTATTTATCGCTTTATACTATTTATTTAATTGTAATATCGCTCCGATATTCTGCGTCGGGGCATTACAGTTTTATGGTATCAGAGCCTAGTTTATTCTTAATTATTGGATGATCTAGGTTTGACTTGCCTCGACTAAGAGTCTAATTCCATACCTATGTGAGAGATAGTTAGAACCATGGGTAATAAGTTAAAATAAACACACACATGCACGAACATAATGCAACCTCAATATCTTACATTAAAATTCTTTTTTGAAGGAACTTAGAATATCAACAATGGCAGCGGAGCGTGCACAACTCTGTGATATGCAGCAGACTCTGCAAGATCTGACTCGCGCCCTAGTCCAAGCTGCTCAGGGCGGTTGTAATAGAGGAGCTGGGGAACTGCATAGGAACTTTCGTAGCATGAACCCGCCGTGGTTCAGCAGAACTACTGACCCAGACAAAGCAGAACATTGGCTGAAAGAGATCGAACGTATTTTCTGCATCATGCAATGCGCAGATGGGGACAAACTGTTACTTGCCACTTTTCAACTTGAGAGAGATGCCCGTGCGTGGTGGGAGTCCGTAGAAGCCACTCGGGCAGATGCACAATTCACCTGGAATGAGTTTAAGGAGCATTTCAACTCCAAATATTTTTCTGAGAGAGTACAGGAAAGGAAGGCTGCTGAATTTGCTACACTAAAACAAAGGAACCTCTAAGTTGCCGAATATATAGCTCAATTCTCACGGTTGGCACGATATGTCAATCACCTTGTCAGCACCGAAAGAATGAAGGCAAAACGTTTTCTTAACAAGCTCAAGCCCGCATATAACACTCAACTTGCACCGCTCGACATCCAGACTTATGCCGAGATGGTCAAGAAAGCCCAACTACTGGAGGATGCGACTGACCTCACCGATCGCATCAAAGGGAGAATTCTCAAGAAGGAACAAGCCTCTGGTTCCTCAAGCAAGCCCACCAACGGGAAGAAAAGGCCGTTTAGCATCACCGACTGACCAAGTCAAGAGTGGAAGCCCAAGGTCTTCACCCCCTCTACCCCTAACAAGCCTAAATGCAAGCATTGTGATAAGCCTGGTCACACTGCAGAAGAATGCTGGAGGAAGGTAGGTGCATGCCTGCGGTGTGGGAGCTGTGAACATCGCATTCCCGACTGCCCTTTGCTCAAAGAAAATGAAAAGAGGCTTGTTGGACAGAAGAAGCTAGGCAGACTACAAGTTAAGCAGGAAGTAGAAACCACTGAAGAGGGTGGAGTCATGGAAGGTATTTTACCAGTCTTCTCACAGTCAGCATTTGTTTTGTTTGATACTGGCGCAACACATTCGTTCATATCACAAGTATTTTCTGATACTTTAAATGTAAAACCTGCATCCATGAGTTTTGAATTACCTGTCACTACACCACTGGGGGAGAAAGCTCAATTGAACAAATATTTTCCATTAGCTGATGTATAGATTGGTGAACTCAATCTAAGAGCCGACCTCATCTATATGCCCATGGAAGGCTATGATGTTATATTGGGAGCCGATTGGCTATCCACTTATGGGGCCATTGTCGATTATAGAAGAGGGAAATTTTCCTTTAGTGAATTCCCCAAGTTGACTTTCATGAAACGTAGACACAAAAGCCACTTGTCTCTCGTCTCTGCTATTCGAGCGTAGAGCATGATAAGAAAGGGATGTGTGGCATTCCTTGCTGCCATGGTAGTTGAAAAAAAAGCACCCAAGGTAGCTGACATACACATAGTGCAAGAGTACTCCGACGTGTTCCCCAATGAGCTGCCAGGCATTCCACCTGAACGAGTTATAAACTTCTCAATTGATCTAACACCTAGAGCAACACCAGTGTCTCGTCAACCCTACAGAATGTCTTCTGCTGAATTGAAGGAATTAAAGGAGCAATTGATGGAATAGCTGGAAAAGGGCTTTATCAGACCAAGTACTTCTCCTTGGGGAGCACCTGTGTTGTTTGTTAAGAAGAAAGACGGATTTATGAGGTTGTGCATTGACTACAGATAGTTGAATCAACTGACTATCAAGAACAAATACCCTCTGCCTCACATTGATGAATTATTTGATCAAATATTAGGAGCCAAATATTTTTCTATGATTGACGTTAGATCGGGATATCATCAAATGAGAATTAAAGAAGCGGATATTTACAAGACAGCTTTCAAGAGCAGGTACGAACATTATGAATTTGTAGTTATACCTTTTGGACTAACCAATGCTCCTGTAGCTTTTATGCAATTGATGAACAACATCTATCGGCCATACCTCGACAAATTCGTCGTGGTATTTATTGATGATATTCTTATATACTCCAAGACCAAGGAAGAGCATGAAGAGCATCTGAGGATCGCTCTACAGATTTTACGCGACAACAAGCTATATGCAAAGTTGAGCAAATGTGACTTTTGGCTCAAGGAAGTCTCAATTCTAGGCCATGTCATATCCAAGGATGGTATCACTGTTGATCCTTCTATGGTCGAAGTTGTACTCAACTGGGGGAGATAAACCAATGTCACTGAGATCAGAAGTTTTCTTAGATTGGTTGGCTATTACAGGCAGTTCATAAAAGACTTATCCAAGATAGCTGTACCTCTTACTCGTCTTTCTAGAAAAGAGAATCCATATGTCTAGAGCAAGGATTATGAGAAGAGCTTTCAGATGTTGAAGAAATGCCTAACATCTACACTTGTCCTCGCGTTACCAGTCGAGGGCGAAGGATTCTTAGTCTACACTGATGCATCGGGAATCGGTCTAGGCTGTGTCTTAATGCAAAATGAGAAAGTGATAGCTTATTCATCTAGACAACTGAAGCCTCATGAAGTCAATTACCCTATCCTTGACTTAGAACTAGCCGCAGTAGTGTTTGCACTTAAGATTTGGAGGCATTATCTTTATGGAGAGTAATTCATTGTCTACTCTGATCACAAGAGCCTGAAGTATTTATTTTCACAGAAGGAGCTCAATATGAGGCAAAGGAGATGGATGGAGTATCAGAAGGACTTTGATTTCAATATCCAATACCACCCTGGCAAAGGTAATGCAGTAGCAGATGCACTCAGTAGGAAGCCTATGGCGTCCTTGTCTTGTTTAGTCATGGGCGAGATGCAATTGCTAGAACAATTCGCTAGTCTAGATCTAAATATTGAACAGAGAAGTGATTAGGTGCTAGTTTCTAACCTTAGGGCGCAACCCGACATTTTTGTCGAGATCAGGGAATAACAGGCCAACGACCCATTTCTAGTACGAGTCAAGGAAATCCTAGCAGACCGACTAGATTTCTCTATCCCGGAGGATTGGAGGTTGTTATTTCAAGGAAGGACATGTGTGCCTGACAATGAAGAGTTGAAGAGGAAACTAATGGATGAAGCTCACAAGACAAAGTACACACTCCACCGAGGAGCAACCAAGATGTACCAAGATATGAAAATGTCATTTTGGTGGCCCAACATGAAGCGTAAGGTTGCTGAGCATGCCGCACACTGCCTCACTTGCCAACAAGTCAAAGCAGAGCATCGACATCCTACAAGTGTACTCAGACCCCTAGACATACCAGAGTGGAAATGGGAGAGCATCGGAATGGATTTCATCGTGGGTTTACCTCGAACTCGAGGTAGACTCAATGCTATTTGGGTCATAGTGGACAAATTGACCAAGTCCTCACACTTCTTTGCAATAAAAAGTACCTAGAGTGTTGATGTATTAGTAGCATTATATGTAAAGGAGATTGTAAGATTACATATAGTCCCTATATCCATAGTCTCAGATCGTGACCCTAGATTCACCTCTAGATTTTGGAAGGGACTTCAAACTGCATTAGGCACTAAACTCAATTTCAGTACTGCATTCCACCCACAGATAGATGGGCAGACAGAAAGAACCAATTAGATTGTGGAAGACATGCTGCGAGCGTGTGCTATAGATTTTAAAGGGTACTGGAATGAACAACTGTTGTTAATAGACTTCGCCTACAATAACAGCTACCAAGCCAGTATCAAGATGGCACCATTTGAAGCCCTGTATGGTGGAAGTTGTAGATCACTGGTATGCTGGAATGAAGTGGGCGAACAACAATGGTTGGGACCTAATATGGTACAGAACATTAGTAGAGACATATAGATCATTAGAGATAGAATCAAGATAGCTCAGTCCAGGCAAAATAGCTACGCAGACAAAAGAAGAAGGGACTTAGAATTTCAAATCAGAGATCATGTACTACTGAAGGTATCCCCGACCAGAGGATTTCAATGGTTTAGGATGAAAGACAACTTAAGGCCAAGATTCATAGGTCCATTTGAGGTACTGGAAAGAATTGGTGAAGTAGCATATCGTCTAGCACTACTATAGATGTCAGATTTGGCCCATCCCCACGTGGTTCATGGCCCAATAAGACTTGTTTGACCTCTTGTTGACTTCCCTCGGATCCCATGTTAACGTCAACATCGATTGTTGTTGACTCTAGGTTGACGGCACACACCCTTGACATCGACTCCGGTTGACGTCCACATCGGTTGACGTCTGCATAGGGTTAGCGGCAGCATCGTTTGACGTCAACCTAGGTTTACTTGGTCTGCGCAACTGCCCAAGATTCTTGCCCACTTGCTCCCTTCCCTCGCCCATGCAATGCATGGGGCAGTTCCCAGCGGGCAAATGGGCCACCTTAGCACCCTCTTGACCCAGTAAAAGTCCTATGTGGCCCCCTCCTATTGGCCTAGCCTTTCTACATGGATTGCCACATGTTCAAGTGTGTTTCTTCACACTTGATCATCCTAGGCTCCATAGCTCCGCCCCCACTGCCTATATATGTCACTCCTTGGCCTTCTAAGTGAAGGGGGAGATGTTGGACGAGCTAGTGCTTTAACACCTTGAGAGAAGAGAGAGAAACCTACTTCAAGCCTTTGAGAGCTTCCACCTTTGCTTCCTCTCTTCCTCTCAACCTTTGGAGCATCCAGGAGGCTTCACCACGAGCTGGAGGAGCCCACAAAGCAGCCACCTACGCCTGCAAAAGAGGATAATCTCCCTCTTCTCCTTCTCTTTCCCTTCTTCTTTCTCTTGCTTTACATGTTATTCACTTCACACACACACACACTCTAAGTGCGTAGTTCACATCCCTACACACCTAAAAGGGGTTTTCCAAACTAAAAATGGAGGGAAGAAGGGTGGTCATAGCGTTTGGCCACCCCTCTTCTAAAGCCTGCAACCAGTACGGGGCTCTCCTTTTGGGTCTCTTCTCTTCATTTCTGGACGTTTAATACACTTCATTAAAGTCTAATAGAGTCTTCTTTATTGCAGGAACACTTCAAATGAGACCGCAGAGCTTCATCTCTTTGGCTGGCCGAAGAGGGGAAAGTCGGACTCCCGCCATCCACCGCTACGTGAGGCAACGTCACCGGCGTGATCCAAACACTTCCTTGGGCACAGGTAAGGCCCTGGCGATCACTTCCCACTCATTTGTTTGTTGGTTTCTTTGTTCTTCTCTCTGGTCAACTTGGTCAAATGAGAGTCAAAGAGAAGAGGAGGTCAACCAGCAACTGCCAATGTCGCCATCGAGGGAGCATCAACAACGTTCGGTGAACCATCCGAAGTTCTATTAGGGAGCGGAACGGAACGTCCACAGCCCCTCTCTGGCGATCATGGTAGGACAACTACTGCTACTGCGGTTTTCAGCTTGCACACAAGTAGACATCAAACAATCTTGACATCTACCCAGGTAAACGTCCACTTTTCCTGCCGTTTAGTTCTTCCTAGCGTCAACCTCCAGTGCCGTTAACTTCTAGTCAGCATCCATCGATCATGCCGTTTACTGCTTCCTAAAGAACTTGACGTCACTGATCTTGTCATTTGCTTTACAGAAGCTATTTTTGATATGTTTTTCTTTCTATTTGCTTTTGTTTGCTTCCTTTTTGATCACTGACAGTTTTGAGTCATGAGGTGGGTCTGTTCTCTCATATTTTCTAGCCTCCCCACACATTTTAGGATACCCCTTCTTGATTCACAATCTTTTACTCGAGGATTCCCTCTCGGGTAAATTGGATTGGCTTCAAGGAGAACTCCATAAGTCCCTAAATTCCATGGATTCCCTCATGGTACGGGGTAGGAGGACCTTTACCCTCCCAGTCAGTTCACCTATTCACCCGGCTTTGAGTGAGAGGTGAGAGAATTTACCTTCATAAGTTAAGTTAACACACAACCTTAACTTTTTAAAACTTTTGGGGCGTTGTTTGACCACATTGTGTGTGTAGAAATCCATATTTCTCCTAATAATAGTATAATTAATTGGCCTAATCATCTTAAAATCAGTAGGTTGTGTGCTAATGGATGCTTGGTTGAACTCTCTCAACATGTCTAACAATTCGGCTTTTGAATATGATAATAATATCAATGATGAATTTGTCAGAATAGTTAATTCTAACATTCAGCCCGAAGAGTCAGTCCATTCTTCCTCTCAAGGTGATAATGAAGAGGTGAGTTTGAGGGTCAATCCCACATATGCTCAAGAGGCCCAAGATGACCCCGAATTCTCCAAACTCTTGTCCCGCTATTCGCCCGAGGACATTATTTCTATGCTTTCCAAGCATACCGTTCGAGCGATGGCTTCCCCTTCCTCACCATCTCCTTTCAATGCCTCTTCGTCCAGGCCCACTCCGAGGCCTGTTACTCCATCCCAGGTTCCCATCTCCACTCCTATTCCTCCCACTCCTGCACCAACTCCCATTCCAACTCCTCCCTTTATCTATCCACCCTATGTCCAAACCGCACCCCTGACTCAATCCGAATCCATCTCCAGGTCGAAGATGGAGGGTCTTATTAGGAAGCTCTTGGATGTCTTTGTCCTTATCCAAGCCTCACTCCCTTTAAAACTACTGCAAGCTCCCGAATGCCTACTTTCCCCCGGGTTTCAAGGCTCCGAAATACCGCAAGTACAACGGGACCTCCGACCCCCAGTTCCATCTTGCTAGCTTTCTCATGGATTCCCACCGGTGGTTATATGATCGGGTCCTCATGGTTCACAATCATTAGAAGGGGAGGCTTTGAGGTGGTTTACCTCCTTACCAGCATTCGATCTCGTTAACTTTGACATCGTCTCTGAACACTTCATCTCTCACTTCTCTTACATGGCCACCCAAGTCCCCACACTTCCTGACTTGGTGGTGGAAAAGATGAGGCCGGATGAAGACTTTGTCACTTTTGCCAACCGCTGGGGATCCATGGCTTTGAGGGCCGACCTCCCCATCCTGGAGTCCCAAGCCATCACCATGATAGTCACTAATACCACCCCTTTGCTCAGATCCACATTGATGCTTAGTGAGTTTCCCTCCTTTGCACACCTTTACAACCGAGCTAGGGTGGTTCAAAACCAAATCAAGGACTCCTCTCTCCCGCCATTCTTTGAAGGGAAGCCTAAGGGATGCAAGGCTCCCGCGGCACCAACCACTGAGGGGGTGACTGTCAATGAGTCCATTAGTGCTTGCAGTCAGCCACTAAGGCCCCTTAACAAACCCTCCACTCCCACCTCAAATCCTCACCAATTCCCATCACATCCCTCCAAGCCCTATTCAGTTGTTCCTGCACCTTCTGGCTATACCCGTCCCGATCCCAAGAGATCTCACTATCCTGCTCTCCCTGAATCCCTCGAGGACATTTTCTTTGCCCTCATGTCTTACGATGCCATCCAACTTCCCCCACAGAAGGAGGGTGTGCATCCAAGGGCCGACACCTCAAAGTACTATCTTTATCATAGGGCCTCTAGTCATGAAATCCACAATTGCTTCACTTTCTGTGATTGGGTGTATGACATGAATGATCAGGGTAGGATCAATTGGGATGATGTTAAGGTCACCATTGCCAAGTCTGGGTATACAAGAAGCGATCTGGGTATTGTGCAGAACCCCCTCCCCAACCACCAAAACAACAATAACCCATTCTCCTCCAAGCCCCAGGAAAAGGTGAACACCATGACACATCCAGAACCTCGGGTTGTGAGGAATGAACAACAATGGGGGGTAGAAGGTTTTGAAGAATTGTACCCGTGCCCTTCCGTAGAGTCCCAGGAGCCCTCCACCACTGTAGATGCTATCCTAGAAGAGCGGCCCCTAGTGCTTATCCGACCCCCTTGCCAGGATACCCATTCCATTCCCAGTCCCCCTTCCTATGAGTCTACCACCTATGGCTCCCAACCCCTCCAACTCATTCTCCCTAGGTCTCAGGAGGACATTCATGTCACCCTCCGGAACCGGATTGTTCCCCCACTTCCACGACCATCTCAAGATGAGGAGGATAATGGACCCCCGCCACCTGCCGGCACTGAATATGATATTCTTCAGCACCTAGATAAGACTCTCAGAAGGGTTTCTATTTTAGAATTGATTCGGAAGTCACCATCACATTAGTCCACTCTCCTCCAATTCCTCCAAAAGATCATGGTCAATGATGACCATCCTGCTATTGGGGTGACCAATGCCATTCTCTCCGTCACCCAAGGAACCTCCATCTCCTTCTCGGACAAAGATCTAGCAGCCCCCGAGTGTCGTTCACTTCCTCTTTGCCTCACCATCACCCACAACGAGGTCTCTATGGACTCCACTCTCATTGACACCAGGGCATCCATCAATGTTTGTCCGATGAAAACCCTAAAATAATTGGATTTAGGGGAAGAAAATCTCGAGAAAATTTGCTCCACTAATGCTGCCTATGACAACTCCAAGAGGGTTGCCAAGGGAATGATCGCTCTTTAATTGGAAATAGGACCAGTTACTATGTCTTCCGAGTTTCTAGTCTTAGATGCCGATCCGGCCTACAAGGCCATTCTCGGTCGTCCTTGGTTAGAAAAAAATCTAGGGGTCCCTTCCACCACCCATCAATGCTTTAAATTTCCATTCAATGGGCGGGTTATCAAGATCAAGAGCATCCCTATCGTGGAAACCCTCAACTCCATCACATCGGAGTAGATGCCACACCTATACATTCCGGACAAGGGGAAGAAACCCATCATGTCCATCATTGATTTTCCATCTCCCCTTGACTTGAACCAACTTCCCTTCTTAGATGAGGATTTTGAGACCACCACGTGTCTTCAAGGGAAAGGCTAGGAGGTAATGGCGAAGATCGGCTAAATTCATGGCCGAGGGTTGGGTAGAGACATGCAAGGTCCTGTCAGTAGTGTCCAGGTGAAGAGATTGTTAGCTAGGGCCGGTCTAGGATTTCATCCTGACCCTATTCATCCAGATCCATTCATACCCTACACACCTCTTTCCTAGACCCTGAAAGAGCATTTCATTAGGGGACCCATTCAACCGGGAACCAGGGAGCCTATGGTGGAAGAATTGTCTGAGTCAGAGGGTGAAGAAGAGGAGGAAGCTGCCAAACTTGAGGAAGTCTGTGAGGACTTCGGCCTTCTCTTGTTCTTTGGTCCCGACCTCCCATCTATGTCTTCATCCCCTTCATCTTCCCCCTCAGCTGAAGTGTGCTCGACACACGAATTTCCTTCTCCGGCCGCTTCCCTTCCCTTTCATTCCCAACCTATCCACCCTCCATTCCTCACCTGGCCAATCAGGGCAACCTCAAGTCAACAACTCATGGTTTTAAGCCTTGACTCAAAAAAAAAAAAGGCCAATTTTCAAAGGTGGGAATGCGAAGTCTCCATCGAGCATCCTTCCTCTGTGCAGTCTCCTCCGATCGGCCAGAGGCCGACTCTCTTCAGCTTAAATTCCCATTCTCACTCGTCTTGGGTCACTTCTCCTGTACATAGTCCTGTACATAGTTTTGTACATAGTCCTGTACATAATAGTTTAGATTCAAGTTTAGATTCAAGTTTAGGTTTAGGTTTAGGATCAGGTCTAGAATCAGGTATAGGTTTAAAGGAGTCTAGTCCCTCTCAGCCCTACATTCACAAAGAGAAGGGCAGGCAAGTTCCTGCCAGTTATGTTTTGGCCTTGGCTGAGAGGTATGTTAAGTTAAGTCAAGTCCCAGAGTTTCTTGAGGAGCCTGCTCTTGTAGAATCAGATTTTGTAGAAGGCGATTCAGTAGATGATGGTTTAGGGGTATATCTGCTAGATTTTGAAGAGAAAGATGAGCCGGGAGATCTTGGGTTAGAAGAAGAGGACCCAGTGAGATCCTATGTGGATGGCACGAAGAGGTTTGATGAGCCGACCATGGCTATGGATGAGCCAACCAAAGAGATCAACCTTGGCACTAATGAATCCCCGAAGGTAGTTTTGATTAGTGCCAACTTGAGCATAGAAGAAGAATAAGCCATTGTAGCTATCCTTAAAGAATTTTCTGATGGTTTTGCGTGGTCCTATGAGGACATGCCGGGGCTTGACACCTCTTTGGTCGAGCATTGTTTGGTTTTAAAAGCCGATGCAAAAGCCGTCAAACAAAAGCTAAGGAGGCTACACCCTAAGCTTGCGCTCAAGATCAAAGAGGAGGTTGATAAGTTGCCCAAAGCTAAGTTCATTAGGGTTGTGCTTTATCCGCAGTAGGTAGCTAACATCGTCCCTCTGATGAAGAAGGACGGTAAGGTTAGAATCTGCATAGATTTCCATGACCTTAACATGCCTGTCCAAAGGACAATTTTCCTCTCCCCCACATAGATGTCATAGTGGACAATACTGCCGGTTTCGAGATGCTATCTTTCATGGATGGTTTCTCTGGGTATAACCAAATTCGTCTGGCAGAGGAAGACCAGGAGAAAACTTCTTTCACCACACCATGGGGGACCTATTGTTATGTTGTGATGCCCTTCGGTCCCAAGAATGCGGGAACCACCTATCAAAGGGCGATGATGGCAATCTTTCATGACATGATGCATGTGCACATGGAGGTCTATGTTGATGATGTCTTGGTTAAATCTAGAACTCTACATGGCCATGTTGAGGTCCTCCGAGCAGTTCTCCAATGGTCTAGAGAGCATAAGCTTAAGATGAACCCCAAGAAGTGTGTTTTCGGAGTATCCTCAGGGAAGTTTCTTGGGTTCATAGTTAGCAAGAGGGGAATTGAGATTGATCCAAACAAGGCCAAAGCAATAATCGACATGCCTCCTCCTAGGAATATCAAGGAAGTTAGAGGGCTGATTGGTAGACTTCAGTTCATTCGGAGATTCATTTCTCAACATTCAATCTGTTGCAAGCCCTTCTATGAGATGCTTAGAGGAGAGGCTAAGTTTGATTGGAACGATAAATGTCAAAAGGCTTTTGAAGAATTGAAGAGTTATATTTTCAATCCCTCTGTTCTCACTCCTCCAGTCCCAGGTCGGCCTTTATTGCTCTATGTGTCAACCACTGAACATTCCATTGGAGTAGTCTTGGCCTAATATGACGACGAGAAGAAGGAGAGAGCGGTGTATTACCTATCCAAATTGTTGGCGCGAATGGACCCAATTCGGTACTTGCTTGAGAAACCCGTTCTGACTGAACGTTTGATCAGGTGGCAAAGTTTCCTTAATCAATTTGACATCACCTACGTGAATCAGAAGTCAATCAAGGGACATGCCATTGCCGAATATTTGGCACACCACCTCTTACCTTCATGTTCTCCTATTGATGAAAGCTTTCCAGATGAAGAGTTAGGAGCCATTATTGATGGTGAACCTTCATGGATTCTTTACTTTGACGGAGCTCTCAATTCTAAAGGGAGTGCAATAGGGGCAGTCCTCCTCTCACCGAAAGGGGTAGTGATTCCGCACGCCTACCAAGTAACCTTCCCTGACACGAATAATGTGGTCGAATATGAGGCACTCCTAGTTGGGCTGAAAATGCCATTGTTGCTTGGAGTTAAGGGTCTAAGGAAAATTGGAGATTCACAATTGATACTCCAGCAGTCCCTTAGCAAGTACCAGACCCGGGATCCCAAGTTGAAACCATACCAAGATTTGGTAGGAAGAGTAATCTAGAAGTTTACGAAGCTCACTTTAGTTCACACTCCTAGGGCTCAAAACATTCTAGTAGATTCACTCACCTCCCTAGCTTCTTCTCTCCCTATCCCTCTAGGGAAATCTTCTGAAACCATCTCTGTACAAAGATTGAAAATCCCTTCTCATGTTGATCCTTGGTTCTCTCAACTCAAGTCTCCCTCCCTTCGAGTCCATGCACTTTTAAAAGAACCATAAATCGACCTCGATGATGGCCATCCTTGGTACTTTGACATTGAAAACTATCTCAAAGATGGTTCCTTTCTGGATTATGCCACCTCTTCTGATAGACAGGCCATTCGCCGCATCTTTGAATGTTACAAGATCATAGGTGGTATTCTTCACAAGAAATCCCTTAGTGGGGTCTATCTCCGTTGCCTTGATGAGATCGAGTTCAAAAGCATTGTTGAAGTTGCTCACTCTAGTGAATATGGTGGCCATGTCAATGGTAGAGCAATTGCCCAAAAGTTGCTAAGACACTATTATTGGCCTACCATGGAAGAAGATTGCACTCACTTTGTTCATCACTGTGCTAAATGCCAACTCCATGGTGACAAGATCCATGCTCCTTCCTCTTCTCTTCACCCTCTCATTGCTCCATGGCCTTTCGCCATGTGGGCATTCGATGTGGTCGGTCCACTCGAGGATAGAACTGGAGAAGTCCGTAAGAAGTCCTTCATTCTGACTGCCACGGATTACTTCACGAAGTGGGTTGAAGTAGAAGAATTCATAGAGGTCAAAGCTTTAACGGTCGTCAAGTTCATCAAGCACAACATCCTTGATTCGGCGTGCCTCGGGACACCATCACCGACAAATGGACCTCAATTCACTTCACAGGAGCTTCGCGACATGTGTGGTAAATATGGTATTAATTTGCATCATTCATCCCCATATTATCCACAAGGTAATGAACAAGCGGAAGCTACCAATAAAACTCTCAACAAAATCATAAAGAAAACTTGCAGATCTCACAAATAACGATGATTGGCCAGATCACTTAGTTGAGGCTCTGTGGGCTTACCGCACCTCGGTCTGAACTACTGCGGGGCAAACCGCCTATGCTTTGACATATGGATCAGATGCGGTACTCCCATATGAGATCTTCGACACTTCACTTAGAGTTCAATTGGATTCCAAACTTGACCATGGTCAACGTCGGGAGGCTTTATGTCACGCCCTGACGCGAAATATCGGAATACGAGGCAGTTGCAAGTAAATGGGTACAGAGCATGTACTAGACATCAAACCATTACACAATGAATAATACTAAAGCAAATCTTTGATATTATAAAATTTCAAATGTCTAGTTACAACCACTAATATCAGAGCCAATCTATAGGGCCCAGTTATATTGAAATAAGGAAAAGACTAAACTTCAAACCTAACTACTACAACGCTAAACATAGTAATAGGATGCTAGGGTACTTATGACATCACTCCAGATCATTCCCATCCTATTGTGTGTATAGTTCATCCTCAGTCTCACCTGAGAACACAACAACAAATAACGCAGGATGAGCGATAACACCCAGTAGGGCTTAAATCTCAATAGTCAATTAGGCTTTAAGTAATTAGTGCATTAAAAGGCAAAGTAACTAACGATAGAGTAAGAGAGTCATGTATTGCAAAACATAGTAGGATAGCACGTGAACGAATAGTAAGACTTTCCAAATATAGACTTTCCAAAATAGCACAAGTGTCGAGAATAGCACAAATAGCAGGATGGCCATAGCACAATAGCACAAGTATAGTAATAGCACAATGAGTATAGCATAGCACTTTTGTCACGTCCCGAGAATTACGCAGCGGATATTAGTTCGAAGAATTTGAGTCGATAATTCGAGACGTGAACAGTCGGCAAATAAGCCTCTAGCTAGCACGCACTAAATGTATAACAACTTACATAACCATTGGGCCCAAATATTGAACTCAACATAAATTGTATTCAAGTGTATTTAAAAAAGAAACTAGTACAAGACTAAGACTCAATAAAATGGAAAAGTACATTCTATTCCTCACTTCCTACTACATGAATCTAACACTCAAAATAAACTAACTATAGATAGACTCATAATTGGAACACTCTTCACTCGGACGCACTCCCATCCTCGACTTGTTCTTCTTCTTGAATGTCATAGTCACCTAGATTGGGTAAAAGTAGGGGATGAGCAAACTAGCGCAGTAGGATTTACATCTCAATGTGCGGCAATGATATAAGTGATTAGCAATTTAGAACTAGGTAAGCATGATGAATGACATGATGTGCATGTACGAATAAAACTCATCAGACATGATACATGAAACAAGCAAGATAGAGTGATCATGATAGAATAAGATCTAGAATGATACAACAAGAGAGAACTAGCAATAGATCACTTTGTACAAGCACGCAAGATTTCACTTGATGTCAATAGTTTTCAAAAAAAAAACAAGATATCACTAGTTGCAATAAATGCAGGATGGCCATATCACGCAAGCAAGCAAGTAAGATTGCACAAGCACGATCAAGTAACACTAATCAGGCATGTAAACACTAATGTACACCAAGGAAAGATCCACCAAGAGTGCACACAGGTCACGTGTATGTGGTTATGTATCTAACATTCAATAAGCAAGAAAGTAGTCCCAGCGCAGATGCAACGCCAGTAATCATTATACCCCATGGTTAACAGTATATTTATGACTCACCGTCATTGAGGCTAGACTGGAGCCCTTGGACACACGCCATGCCCTGTCAGCATCTCATGTAAATTTTTAAATGTAGATACCCACAGTCATTAATAATGGCCAATGAGAGTTTCAATAAGTAAGCATGTGTAATGTCATGTTCATGATGATGATGGGAACAAGTAATAGAACATGATTTCATGAGAACAGTGGTCAAGAGATAAATTCGGCAGCAGAACGATACGATTTATAATTTAGTTCAAACCTTACATTAATGGCTTTAGTGTAGATTGTAAATCACGCTCACGAGAACAAGAAGAGAAAGGAAGTGCACGCCCTAGATGTATAAGTGTGTAGTGATGTACGCGTGTCAATTCACAATCCGTCGGTCTCAAACTCTCGGAAAAACACTTAACATGATGGCATGCAATGAACAATGCATTTAACTACATATGGGTTTACAAGATTTTAAGATAAAATTTATCACTTAAAGCAAGCTAGAATGGTAACAAGAGTAAATCACAAGTTTCATGTATGTTCAAATCATTAAGAAAGTAATTAGAATAATATTCATGTAATTAAGGATTTTTCAATGGGTTAAACACTTTTAAGCCATTAAGTAGACATCATGTAATTAACAGACCCAAGACATGCAATATTTTGCAAAGGCAGTATCGACACACCCCTTACTGGTGTCGACACAATGCTTCAAACACAAAGCAAAAAAAAATGCAGACCTGGTCAAGTAGTGTCGACACTAGTTCAAGTAGTGTCGACACAATGCTTTAAATACAAGGCAAAATGATCAAGTGGTGTCGACACAGGATCAGGTAGTGTCGACACAGTGCTTCAAATACAAGGCAAAAAGGCCAAGTAGTGTCGACACTAGATCAGGTAGTGTCGACACTAGAGACCCTTCCCAGAACACCTTCTGGGCCAACCTGGGACAGCGTGTCGACACTAGATCAGGTAGTGTCGACACTAGAGACCTTCCCAGAACACCTTCTGGACTGGTTTGGGACAGTGTGTCGACACTAGATCAACTAGTGTCGACACTAGAGGCCCTTCCAGAACAAAACCTATAGGCCAAGTGTAACCCGAAAACATGTCTCATGCAGCAATTCACTTACCCATCTTATAACACTCTAAATAAGGACATTTAGATAAAACGTTCAACATGAAAGATGACGAGAATGACTATTAGAAGAACTTTTATGTTGGGGGTATGATCTAATTCGGACTTAAATCTCGAGAAACACATGAAGAACATAAAGCTAAGTGCAGCACAAAATCGTAGTATCATGCAGCGACTCTATTAACACGTTTATAACTCTCTAACGAAAGACTTTTAGATAAAATGTCCAACATAAAAGATGATCTTGACTACAAATAGAAGAACTTTCATGAATAAAGTTTAGTCTAATTCGTTACCAAATGACGTGCATTATAAGAAGAACAGAAAAAGCCCTAACAATGCGCGACTTTGGGAAAACACTTATAACTCAAAATACACTCATTAGAATTCGATGAAACCAGTGGACAACGAAAGTTAACCTGATGCTATACACATTGGTATGGGATATGTTAAGGTTTGGCCTGAGAAAACCTACCTTATGGGTTGAAGAAGTCCCATTTTTCCAGAAAACCCGTATTCAGACCACTTGGAGGAAAATGCTTACTACTCCGTATATACTGCATGGAATTTAGGCATTCCACTTGGGTTAGAATGTAGACCTGACCCTCTTTCCAGGGGTATAAGCCTTGCAAGGTTTGGTTTAGGTTCGACACACCTTTGGTCGACTTCACGACGACTGCCTGCGCAGGTCGCAGCAGACTCAACGGGGAAGATGATGAGTTTCTTGTTGTCGTTCCACAACTCCTAAGCCACCAAGAGCTCCCCCACACGACCCCAGCAACTTCTAAAACTTGTCCCTAAGGTTTGGCGAAGAGTTTTTAAGCAACCATGGTGTTTTAGGAGTCCTATTGTAACTAGGAAAGCTGGGTTGCGGTTTTGGCTTATTAGTTTCCTATTTTTTTAGGATTTCTTCCTCTCTTTGAGTGTGTGAGGCTTTAGGAAACCTCCCACCGTAGATAAGCACGAATTTGGATTGCCAAGAATGCATGATTGCCTCCCAATCCAACTCAAATTGCCTCTTCCTAATTTCAGCCTAATTAAAGTTACGAATTTCCCTGCATTTTCTAGCTTTATTTGATTTTTTTTGGGCCAAATGATGTCCATTGGCCCAGTTATGATATTGGGTCATTAATATATAATGTTGGAAGTCTCTCCAACACTTTTATTTAATTTTTGATTGCGTCGTATTTCCGTGTTAACGGTTTTCCGACTTGTTATAGCACGTACGATAATGATGTGTATGTTTTACATATTTGGATATCAAAGAAATTATTTATTTCCATTTATTTGAATTTTTATATAGCTAAAATTTCCGGGGTGCTACACCCTCCCCCACTTAAGAGAATTTGGACCCCAAATTCATGCATATAAAATTATTGTACAAGTGAGGTGTACTTACTTGTGAATAGCTCCGGGTATCTTTTGCGCATTGCTTCCTCGGTTTCCCACGTGTCGTCCTCATCCATGCATTGATTCCATCTAACCCTTACTAGTGGAATAACCTTGTTCCTTAGTTGGCACATTTCCCGGTCCACGATCTTAATTGGCTTCTCTTGATATGTTCCATCTTTGTTGAACTCTAGAAGCTCGTATTCTATGACATGCCATGGATCTCGTACATACTTTTTCAACATGGATATATGGAACACGTTGTATATTCCATCCATTTGTGGTGGTAAAGCGAGACGATATGCCACCTCGCTGACTCTTTCAAGGATTTTGAAAGGCCCGACAAACCTTGGTGACAACTTGCCTTTAATGCCAAAACGCCTGATCCCACGGCCTGGAGACACCTTTAAGAATACATGTTCACCCACCTGAAACTCTAGGTCTCTCCTTCTGTTGTCTGCTTATGCCTTTTGTCTTTGTTGTGCCACTGCCATTCTTTCTTTAATAAGCTTTACCTTCTCTGTGGTTTCCCTTATCATCTTGGGTCCCAGCATTTGTCTTTCGCTGACTTCATACCAGCATATTGGAGATCGGAAACTCCTGCCATAGAGTGCTTCAAATGGTGCCATTTGAATGCTAGCTTGATAGCTATTATTGTAAGCGAACTCCACCAGAGATAAGTGTTCGTGCCAGCTACCTCCAAAATCTAGGACACATGCTCTAAGCATATCTTCAATGACCTGGTTGGTTCTCTCCGTCTGTCCATTTGTTTGTGGATGGAAAGCCGTGCTAAAGTTTAGTTTAGATCCCAAGGAGTAATGCAGTCCTTTCCAAAAGTGGGATGTAAACCTAGGGTCTCTATCAAACACGATAGACACCGGTACTCCATGTAGTCTTCCTTCACATACAATGCAGCCAGAACGTCTACTGACCACTTGTTCTTCACTGGCAAGAAGTGAGCTGACTTAGTTAAGCGATCGACTATAACCCAGATACCATTGAATCCACCTCTTGATTTGGGTAGTCCGAAGATAAAGTCCATCCCTATACCTTCCCATTTCCATGCCGGGATTTCTAGGGGTTTGAGTTTACCTGCGGGTCGCAAGTGTTCCGCCTTGACCCTTTGACATGTTAAGCAGCGGGTGACATATTCCGCCACCTCTCTCTTCATATTAGGCCACCAAAAGCTTCTTTTCAAATCTTGATACATTTTGGTGGTTCCAGGATGAATAGTATACCTGGTCTTGTAAGCATCATCTATGATCATTTTCTTTGTCTCATGGTCGGGTACACAGACTCGATCCCGGAACAATAGTCTTCCATCTTTAGTTATTGAGAAATCCGGCCTCTGGTCTAGATTAGCCTTAATCTCCACAAGTATATGGTCATTATCTTGGAGTGTTGTGATGTCCTCCAACAGTGTAGGTTGTGCTCTAACACTAGCAACAAAGAATCCCTTCTCTTTGATGTCAGCATCAATATTTAACTTGGCAAAGTCTTCTAATAACTTCCATTCGTCCACCATTAAACTTGACAATGTGATCATTGGCTTTCTACTTAGAGCATCTGCCACAGCATTTGCTTTTCCTGGATGATATTGGATCGTGAAGTCGAAGTCTTTGAGATACTCCAACCACCTCCGCTGTCTCATATTCAAGTCCTGCTGAGAAAACAGATACTTCAAGCTTTTATGGTCAGAAAACACAATGAATTTCTCACCATATAGATAATAACGCCATATCTTCAAGGCGAAGACTACAGCAGCTAGCTCCAGATCATGTACAGGATAATTGTCCTCGTGCTTCTTCAATTGTCTGGGCGCGTAGCATATAACTTTCCCATTTTGCATCAGCACACAGCCAAGGCCGATCCCAAATGCATCGGTGTATACTTCAAAACTGCCCCCAGCAATTGGCAGGGTCAATACGGGTGCTGAGGTAAGGTGCTCTTTCAATGCCCTGAAACTTTCTTCACATTCATCAGTCCATGCAAATGGATTCTCCTCCTGGTAAGCCTGGTCAATGGTACAACTATCTTTGAGAAATCTTTGATGAAGCGGTGATAATAACCGGCTAAACCCAGAAAGCTTCTAATCTCCGACACAGTTGTCGGCCTTTCCCAGCTCTTTACCGCCTCCACCTTAGATGGATCCACAGAGATTCCATCCTTGGATATAATGTGACCAAGGAAGGACACTTCCTCCATCTAGAATTCACACTTACTAAGTTTGGCATAGAGTTGATTATCTCGGAGCACTTGTACAGCAACCTTCAAGTGTTCTTCATGTTCTTCTTTGGAATTAGAGTAAATAAGGATGTCATCAATGAACACCACTATAAACTGGTCCAAGTATGGCCTATAGATATTGTTCATAAGTTGCATGAAAGCCGTTGGGGCATTTGTTAAACCAAACGGCATGACCACGAACTCATAGTGACCATATCTACTCCGGAATGTAGACTTGTGAATATCCTCCTCCTTTATTCTTAGTTGATGGTAGCCTGATGTTAGGTCTATCTTAGAGAAATATTGTGCACCGGAGATCTAGTCAAATAGCTCGTCGATGCGGGGCAGTGGATACTTATTCTTTATTGTCAACTGGTTCAACTGACAGTAATCAATGCATAGCCTCATTGTTTCGTCCTTCTTCTTGACAAATAGCACTACCGCTCCCCACGGGGATGTGCTAGGCCTGATAAAACCCTGATCTAGCAATTCATGGATCTGCCTCTTCAACTCCTGCAATTCAACAGGGTACATACGATACAAAGCCTTTGAAACAGGGGCTGCCCCAGGGAGTAACTCAATGGTGATGTTTACCTCCCGCTCAGGTGGTATACCAGGTAATTCCTCTAGAAATACATCAGGATAGTCTCTGGCTATTGGAATGTCTTCTAGGGTTGGTTTCTTCTTTTCAGTTGTCAAGACGGAAACTAGGAAAGCTTCACAACCCTAGTTGATCAGCTTAGAAGCCTTTAAGGAGGATATCAAGATAGGGTGTTTGTGATAACGGGTGCCAAGTAGTGATAGAGTTGGAAGGTTTGGTCTCTTAAAAGTGACCCTCCTATGGCGACAGTTTACATCGACATCATATTCAATTAGCCAATCGACACCCAAAATGGCATCATAACCCTTCATGTCTAAGCAGATAAGGTCGGCAGGGAGATTGTGTCCTCCAATTAAAGTTTCACATTTTGGCAAGTAGTGAGTGAGTTAAGATTCTGAGCCTAGTGGAGAGGCTACAGTGATCTTGGATTTCAAGGGTACAGGTTTGACAGGTAGAGTTGCAGCAAATGTGGTGGAAATAAATGGATATGCAGCTCTAGTATCAATAAGCACAAAAGCAGGTTGAGAGTGTATGGAAATGGTACCTTCCACCACACCCCCTTCCTCGGGTAGGTCGGCTTCTATGACAGCATTAAGGTGTCCCTGACGCCGTGGCGCATTCTGAGCTCTATCTGGTTGGTCCTTCATCATTGGACAGTCAGGAATACAGTGGTCACGACCACCACATCTCAAGCATGCCCCGAGCTTCTTCCAGCATTCCTCAGCTCGGTGTCCTAGTTTATCACAGAATTTGCAATTCTCAGCCAACTGCCTACCTTCTATTTTAACTCTTTTGTCTCCCACAGCATCTCTTCCGGCATTTGGCCTCTTGTTGCTGTTGTTGACGTTGTTGTTACGAAAGGTTGGGGCAATATTAGGTGCTCCCTTCTTGACGAAGACCAGCTTGGAGTTGTCCTTGCCCCTCATGCCCTCCACTTTGGCCATGGTGTCTTCTACCAGCTGAGCTCTTTGGACCATCTCAATGTAAGTTTGAATATTGTGTGGTCCGAGCCTTTCAATGAACATGGGCCTGAGCCCGTCCATCAAACGGTTAGCCTTTAATCTTTCCGTTCCCACCAAATGTGGGGCATACACAGCAAGTCATGCGAACTGAGCCTCATACTCAGCCACGGACATCCCTTTCGATTTTAGTGCTGCAAACTCTGCTGCCTTCTTCTCCTTGACTCTCTTAGAGAAATACTTTCCTCGGAATATCTCCAGGAATCCGGCCCACTCCAGTTCAGCTACATTTGGCAGGTGGGCCGAGGTGGCCTTCCACCATGCTCGAGCATCTTTAGTAAATTGGAAAGTGGCCAGTAGCACTTTCTCTCTATTAGTGCATTGCATCACCTGGAAAATCCTTTCTATCTCCTCTTGCCAATTCTCTGCCTTGTCCGGATAAGGGGATCCAAAGAAACGAGGAGGGTTTAAACTCCTAAAATTCCGGTGCAGATCACCGGCTCCATTCCTTGCAGCTCCAGCATGATTTCCAGCCTGAACTACACTTTGTAATGCCTGGGTCAATCCAGCCACGGTTTCTTGCATAACTTGCCACTGATTACGAGCCATTGCAGTTGAGTGTAAGCGTTATGAGGGTTCCTGAGAAAAGGATGGAAACCAATTAATGTCTCTAGATAAATTATAAGAGTCAATGGGTAGGAGTGTTTAATTCTTGCGAACATATTCCCAGTCTCTACCCATTCTCACCAGGAACTGTTTTTAATTTTCATGACCTAGGTTCCATAGGTATCTTCTATTCCAGAGACATATCCTATTTGGTATTCCTAGGGTTCTGATACCACTAAATTGTCACGTACCGAGAATTACGCAGCGGATATTAGTTCGAAGAATTCGAGTCGAAAATTTGAGACGTGAACAGTTGGCAAATAAGCCTCTAGCTAGCACGCACTAAATGTATAACAACTTACATAACCATTGGGCCCAAATATTGAACTCAACATAAATTGTATTCAAGTGTATTTAAAAAAGAAACTAGTACAAGACTAAGACTCAATAAAATGGAAAAGTACATTCTATTCCTCACTTCCTACTACATGAATCTAACACTCAAAATAAACTAACTATAGATAGACTCATAATTGGAACACTCTTCACTCAGACGCACTCCCATCCTCGACTTGTTCTTCTTCTTGAATGTCATAGTCACCTAGATTGGGTAAAAGTAGGGGATGAGCAAACTAGCGCAGTAGGATTTACATCTCAATGTGCGGGCAATGATATAAGTGATTAGCAATTTAGAACTAGGTAAGCATGATGAATGACATGATGTGCATTTACGAATAAAACTCATCAGACATGATACATGAAACAAGCTAGATAGAGTGATCATGATAGAATAAGATCTGGAATGATACAATAAGAGAGAACTAGCAATAGATCACTTTGTACAAGTACGCAAGATTTCACTTGATGTCAATAGTTTAAAAAAAAAACAAGATATCACTAGTTGTAATAAATGCAGGATGGCCATATCACACAAGCAAGCAAGCAAGATTGCACAAGCACGATCAAGTAACACTAATCAGGCACGTAAACACTAATGTACACCAAGGAAAGATCCACCAAGAGTGCACACAGGTCACGTGTATGTGGTTATGTATCTGACATTCAACAAGCAAGAAAGTACTCCCAGTGCAGATGCAACGCCAGTAATCATTATACCCCATGGTTAACAGTATATTTATGACTCGCCGTCAATGGGGCTAGACTGGAGCCCTTGGACACACGCTGTGCCCTGTCAGCATCTCATGTAATTTTTTAAATGTAGATACCCACAGCCATTAATAATGGTCAATGAGAGTTTCAATAAGTAAGCATGTGTAATGTCATGTTCATGATGATGATGGGAACAAGTAATAGAACATGATTTCATGAGAACAGTGGTCAAGAGATAAATTCGGCAGCAGAATAGTACGATTTATAATTTAGTTCAATCCTTACATAAATGGCTTTAGTGTTGATTTTAAATCACACTCACGAGAACAAGAAGAGAAAGGAAGTGCACGCCCTAGATGTATAAGTGTGTAGTGATGTACCCGTGTCAATTCAGAATCCATCGGTCTCAAACTCTCGGAAAAACACTTAACATGATGGCATGCAATGAACAAAGCATTTAACTACATATGGGTTTACAAGATTTTAAGATAAAATTTATCACTTAAAGCAAGCTAGAATGGTAACAAGAGTAAATCATAAGTTGCATGTATGATCATATCATTAAGAAAGCAATTAGAATAATATTCATGTAATTAAGGATTTTTCAATGGGTTAAACACTTTTAAGCCATTAAGTAGACATCATGTAATTAAAAGACCCAAGACATGCAATATTTTGCAAAGGCAGTGTCGACACACCCCTTACTGGTGTCGACATAATGCTTCAAACACAAAGCAAAAAAAAAATGTAGTCAAGTAGTGTCGACACTAGTTCAAGTAGTGTCAACACAATGCTTCAAATATAAGGCAAAATGATCAAGTGGTGTTGACACAGGATCAGGTAGTGTCGACGCAGTGCTTCAAATACAAGGCAAAAAGGCCAAGTAGTGTCGACACTAGATCAGGTAGTGTCGACACTAGAGACCCTTCCCAGAACACCTTCTGGGCCAATCTAGGACAGTGTGTCGACACTAGATCAGGTAGTGTCGACACTAGAGACCTTCCCAGAACACCTTCTAGGCTGGTTTGGGACAGTGTGTCGACATTAGATCAACTAGTGTCGACACTAGAGGCCCTTCCAGAACAAAACCTATAGGTCAAGTGTAACCCGAAAACATGTCTCATGCAGCGATTCTCTTAACACATTAATAACTCTCTAAAGAAAGCCTTTTAGACAAAAACGTCCTACATAAAAGATGATCGTGACCAAAAATAGAAGAACTTTCATGAAGGAAGCTTAGTCTAATTCGATACCAAATCACGTGCATTATAAGAAGAACGGGAAAAGCCCTAACAGTGCGCGACTTTGGGAAAACACTTATAACTCAAAATACACTCATTAGAATTCGATGAAACCAATGGGCAACGAAAGTTAACCTGCTGATATACACATTGGTATAGGATATGTTAAGGTTTGGCCCGAGAAAACCTACCTTATGGGTTGAAGAAGTCCCATTTTTCCAGAAAACCTGTGTTCAGACCACTTGGAGGAAAACGCTTACTACTCCGTGTATACTACATGGAATTTGGCCATTTCACTTGAGTTAGAACGTAAACTTGACCCTCTTTCCAGGGGTATAAGCCTTGCAAGGTTTGGTTTAGGTTCGACCCACCTTTGGTCGACTTCACGACGACTGCCTGCGCAGGTCGCAGCAGACTCAACGGGGAAGAAGATGAGTTTCTTGTTGTCGTTCCACAACTCCTAAGCCACCAAGAGCTCCCCCACACGACCCCAGCAAGTTCTAAAACTCGTCCCTAAGGTTTGGCGAAGAGTTTTTAAGCAACCATGGTGTTTTAGGAGTCCTATTGTAACTAGGAAAGATGGGTTGCGGTTTTGGCTTGTTAGTTTCCTATTTTTTGAGGATTTCTTCATCTCTTTGAGTGTGTGAGGCTTTAGGAAACCTCCCACCGTAGATAAGCACGAATTTGGGTTGCCAAGAATGCATGATTGCATCCCAATCCAACTCAAATTGCCTCTTCCTAATTTCAGCCTAATTAAAGTTACGAATTTCCCTGTATTTTCAAGCTTTATTTGATTTTTGTTTTTGGCCAAATGATGTCTATTGGCCTAGTTATGATATTAAGTCATTAATATATAATGTTGGAAGTCTCTCCAACACTTTTATTTAATTTTTTATTGTGTCGTATTTCTGTGTTAACGGTTTTCCGACTTGTTATAGCACGTACGATAATGATGCGTATGTTTTACATACTTGGATATTATAGAAGTTATTTATTTCCATTTATTTGAATTTTTATGTAGCTAAAATTTCCGGGGTGCTACAACTTTGTTGTCAATGGACAACGAGGGAATATAACACTTTTGATTGTCATTTAAATAGTCGAGATAGATAGCCATTGAGTGTAATGTCAAACACTCTAATCATTTAACTCCCATGGACACTAGCACTTTCGGGCGCACATCCCAGTACCAGATCGGACCCTTTATATATTGCCAAGCATTGGTTATAATGTTTATCTTTAGACAATCAATCAATGGCCAATATAGAGTACCAAGAAGTAGATGAGAGCACTAGATGAATAGACGAGATAGTAGAGTGAATGTGAATAGATTAGCGAGTAGAGTATAGTTGAGAACTAGTGGACATTACACGTAACACGTCGACTAAACAGGCGATAGTAACAGTTGCACAACACGTGCACGTGGTGTTGGCAGTTAGGTGGAACTCACAACCCTTCTGCTGACCATGTTAAGCACAAGCCCAGAGGTCCGGCGTGATTCAAGACGAGAGTGAACTTCTAATGGCCGTTTGGATCTTACTGATCCCTAAAGGGTATCATAGATGTTAGGGTACAACCGGCTCGTCGACCATGTGGGAATCCATGGACAGAGGAGACTTACGGAGGTCTTGATCAAAGACTCACTAGTCCGACAGAAGGAGTATCCGTCGGAGAGTTCGTCCAAGTCAAGAGAGTGTGTATATATAGAAACAAGTGCTCGACGTTCTAGAGGAGTTCTAGAACAGTGGAGCGTCGAGATAGGTGTTCCAAAACATCGCAAGAGTCATAAACAAGTCCTTTTTAAAATAAGACAATTAATCACATAAATTACAAGATATGTTATATATCATATCCCTGCAAACTAAGCCATATTTGGATGGTTCAAAGTGTGTGCATGTGTCATGAAATCTTGGAAGGAAATTAGTCATGTGTATGTATTTTAAATCACATATAAATGTTCAATTTATATAAAGTGAAATTTATTGCGGTTATAACTGGAATTAAAGGATATAAGCTCAATAGGAAATTAGGGCATTTCAAATAAGGGATTTTTCTGAAAAATCTTGTGAACGCGGCGCACCCCAGTAAGGGTCGCTACGAGTACAGAGCGGATCGCGACAGGTGTTTAAACGGATTGCGATGGGTCTGTCAGGCCAGGCACAGTGATCGCGACGGCGATGCCTGTCGCATTCAGAATGTGACTGATAGTCTGTCGCAACCAGACACCAAATCGCGACCTATCGGGCCGTCACGTTCTGGTGTTCTGTACCCGAGTCCGACAGGATTTAGACATGACTTTGGATTGCGGGCCAAACTGAGTGTATTTGGTACATGAGACTTTAGAAAATAAGAACAATTAGCACAATGTTTGAAAAATTGCAAAACCAAAACTAAATGTCACTAGATAGGCCTGGATATATGCGGTAAATAGGAATTTGAAAACTATAGAGTTTTCGACATGCTTCAGTCAGGTTAAATAGGAAGAACATGGAACAGGAATCAGTTGGAGTAAAAGAATTAATTTGCCTTGTAGAGTAGATGAAAATTAGGGCCTCCAGGGGCAAAAGGAAGGTAACATGCATCAGAACATCCAGTAAAAATTTCGTGGCCTTGGATTAAGTACACATGAAGAACAAGATTAAAGATGAAGGGTCGGGGTCATGCAAATTGCAGAACTTCAAAAATTCATAACAAAAGATTGAGGAGATGGGAAATTATGAAATTGGGGGGGCATGGTTCCAGATGATGGGAAGACCCTACAGTTAAAATTATACGAATTATGCTTGTGATAATGCTTACCTTGACTCAATTTTCTCTCCTAGGGCAAGAACTTGAAGAACTCGTGGAAGATCTTGAGAGATCCCTCTTCTCCATGAATTCTCCTCCTCTTGGCCTCTCCTTCTGGTCCATGAACCTCTTGGCACGAGCTAGGGCCGGCCATGAGGGTTGAAGAGAAGTATTTAAGCTTCTCCCTATTCCCTTTCCTAATTTAAGTCTAACTTCTATTAAATTCTGAATTTTCTATTTTCCTCTCCCCTTTTTAAGCAAGAGATCTCCTATTTAGGTTGGGAGAGAGGGGATTTTGTGGCCAATCAATTGGGGTAGGTTTAGGAATCCAATTCTAACTCAAACTAGCTATTTAATGTATTAAATATCTCTTTTCTATTTTAGTAATATTTTAGTTACGAATTTTGGGTAATTTTCTATTATTCCCCTTTTAAAAATTCCTATTTTGGCCCACTAAATTCTATTGGATCAATTTAATAAAGCCCAATACTTCTTTTCATTTAATGGGTTTTATTTATTTCTCTTTCCATTAATTTCCTATGTCATTTATTTTCTTTAAATTGAATTTTCTAATAAATCAAAATTTTTTAATATTATGTAAACTTTTATTTTTGTTCAAAAATTCAGGTTGCTACATCCTCCCCCTATAAAAAAAGAATTTGGTCCCCAAATTCATATGTTCATAAGGGAGGAAATGTCGTACCGAAAAGATCGGGGTAGTTGCATCTGATAATTCCTTCTGGTTCCCATGTGGCTTCTTCCACTCCGCGGTTATTCCATACGACCTTCACCATGTGGATGGGACGGTTCCTGAGCTGTTGTACCTTCCATTCCATTATCTTGATTGGCTTCTCTTCGTATGTCACATCCTTATTCAGCATAAACTTCTCGTGGCGTATGATGTGTGTGGGGTCACATACATACCACCTGAGTATCAAGACATGGAACACATTATGTACACATGCCAAATCCGGTGGCAATGCCAGTCGATATGCAACCTCACCAATCCTTTCGAGTACTGCAAAAGGACCGATGAATCTAGGGCTGAGCTTTCCCTTTATACCAAATCTTTGAATTCCGCGAGTAGGTGACACCTTTAGAAATACATGATCACCAACTTGAAATTCCAGATCTCGCCTTCTTTTATCGGCGTAGCTCTTTTGTCTGGACTAAGCAATCTTGAGCCAGTCTCTGATTACCTGAATGTCTCTTGTCGTCTTTTGCACCATGTCTGGGCCTAGCCATTGTTGTTCCCCAACCTCATTCCAACATGCAGGAGATCTACAGTTTCTTCCATAGAGTGCTTCAAACGGTGCCATCTTGATACTCGCCTGGTAACTGTTGTTATAGGCGAACTCAATTAGGGGTAGGTGCTCATTCCAATATCCTTGGAAGTCTATAGTGCAGGCTCTCAACATGTCTTCAACAATTTTGTTGCTTCTTTCTGTTTGCCCATCAGTTTGTGGATGAAACGCAGTACTAATGTTGAGTTTAGTACCTAGCACACCTAGTAGTCCTTTCCATAAATGAGATGTAAATCTCGGATCTCGATCCGAAACAATAGATGATGGAATGCCATGTAGTCTTACAATCTCCTTGATATATAAGGCAGCTAGTACCTCCACTAACCACTTACTTTTTATGGCTAGGAAGTGGGCAGATTTGGTTAGCCGGTCAATAATGACCCATATTGCATCGAGTCCACCACGAGTCTTGGGTAACCCCATGATGAAGTCCATGCCAATACTTTCCCACTTCCATTCTGGAATATCTAGCGGTCTAAGTACACCAGCAGGGCGCAGGTGTTCTGCTTTTACTTGTTGGAAAGTAAGGCAGTGTGCAACATGTTCGACTACCTCTCTTTTCATGTTTGGCCACCAAAATGTTATTTTCATGTCTTGATACATTTTGGTACCTCCTGGATGAATAATGTACTTTGTCTTGTGGGCTTCATCCATTAGTCTTCTCTTTAGTTCTTCATTGTCGGGAACACATGTCCTTCCTTGAAAGACAAGCCTTCCGTCTTCAGTCATTGCAAAGTTCGGTCTTTCAGTTAGAGTTTCTTTGACGCGAACTAAGAATGGATCATCATCTTGTTGAGCTTTGATCTCCTCTAGAAGATCAGATTGAATCTTAATATTGGCAACCAAGACTCGATCATCTCTATGTTCAATATTTAAGTCTAACCTTGCGAATTATTCTAGTAGTTGCATCTCGCCAAGGACTAGACTTGAGACAAATGTCATCGGCTTCCTACTAAGAGCATCAGCCACGGCATTACCCTTGCCTAGATGGTATTGAATGTTGAAGTCAAAATCTTTGAGGTATTCCAGCCATCTTCTCTGTCTCATGTTGAATTCTTTCTAGGAGAATAAATACTTCAAACTTTTATGGTCTGAGTAGACCATGAATTTCTCTCCATACAAGTAGTGTCTCCAAATCTTCAAGGCGAAGACCACGACAGACAACTCCAGATCATGCACGGGGTAGTTGACTTCATGAGTCTTCAGTTGTCGAGAAGAATAGGCAATGACCTTCTCCTTTTACATTAGTACACAACCTAGCCTGATTCCTGAGGTATCCGTGTAGACAGAGAAACCTTCTCCCTCTATTGGCAGAGCGAGAATAGGTGCTGAAGTCAGGCAATCTTTAAGAGTTTGGAAACTCTTCTCACACTCTTTACTCCAGGAGTAGGGATTCTCCTTTCATGTTAGACGCGTGAAAGGAACGACGATCCTTGAGAAGTCCTTGATGAACCGCCTGTAATAGCCATCCAGTCCTAGGAAACATCTAATTTCGGTGACATTGGTTGGTCTCTCCCAGTTGAGTACAGGTTCGACTTTGGAGGGATCAACGGAGATGCTGTCTTTTGAGATGACATGGCCCAAGAAGGACACCGCTTCGAGCAAGAATTCGCACTTGCTTAGCTTGGCGTACAATTTGTTGTCTCACAAGACTTGCAGTGCTATCTTCAGGTGTTCTTCATGCTCTTCCTTGGTCTTGGAGTAAATAAGGATATCGTCGATGAAGACGACCACGAACTTGTCAAGGTATGGCCGATATATGATGTTCATGAGTTGCATAAAGGCTATAAGAGCATTGGTTAGACCAAAAGGCATAACGAAGAATTCATAATGTCCATACCTTCTCCTGAAAGCCGTTTTGAAAATATCGTCATCCATGATCTTCATTTGGTGATAGCCAGATCGAAGATCGATCTTGGAGAAATATTGCGCTCCAGAAATTTGGTCGAATAGTTCATCGACCCTAGGCAATGGGTATTTGTTCTTGATGGTGATCTGATTGAGTTGATGATAGTCGATGCACAACCTCATCGATCCATCTTTCTTCTTGACGAACAATACAGGTGCTCCCCAAGGGAAAGTACTTGGTCGGATGAACCCCTTTTCTAGTAGCTCCATCAGTTGCGTCTTCAACTCCTTTAGCTCAGTAGGTGACATCCGGTACAGTTGACGCGATACTGGGGCAGCTCCAGGGATCAACTCTATGGCAAAGTTGACATGACGTTTCGAGGGAATCCCCGGCAGATCTTCCGGGAACACATTGGGGTAATCCTGAACTATGTGAATGTCTTCTATCTTAGCACCCTTCTTTTCCACAACTACGGCTGCTAGGAAAGCAATACTCCCTTTCCTCATCATGTTGTGGGATTTTATGGCGGAGACTAAAGACATCTGTCTCTTATGTCTAATCCCAGAGAATGCCAATTTAGGAAAGTCACTAAAGGTAACGTTCCCTTTCTTACAGTCGACACTTGCCCCATATGTGGACAACCAGTCGGCTCCCAAAATTACATCATAGCCTTCCATGGACATACACACCAGGTCGGCTTTTACGTTATGGTTTCCAATTATTACATCGACAGAGGGAAAGTATTTGTTAAATTTCTCCTTTTCCCCTAGTGGCGTTGTGACAGAGAACTCACAACCCATGGATATAGGTTTAGCATTCACAGTATCAGCAAAGTTTTGAGATATAAATGAATGAGTGGCTCCAGTATCAAATAAAACAAATGCTAATAATGAGAAAACTTGAAGAGTACCTTCTACCACGCCACCCTCCATAGAAGGTTCCTCATCATGCAGGGCTTGCAGTCGGCCCTGTTTCTTAGGCGCATTAGGGTGCTTTTCATTATCCTTCAGTAGTGGGCACTCAAGGATGCAGTGCTCGTGGCTTCCACAGCGCAGACATGCGCCGGCTTTCCTCCAGCATTCATCAGCCGTGTGAACATGCTTGTCACAGTGTTTGCAGTGGCTCTTTGTTGGAGTGTTAGGTATGAAAACCTTGGGTTTCCTTTCTTGGCTGGATCTCTCTGTGATGTTGAAGGGACGCTTCTTGCCATTGGTAGGCTTAGAAGATGACTGACCCGAGGTCACTTCCTTCTTGACGAACTTCCCTTTGATACGGTCGGTGAAGTCTGTAGCGTCTTCCAACAGTTGGGCTTTCTTTACCATCTCGGCATAAGTCTGAATGTCGAGAGGTGCGAGTTGAGTGATGTAGTGGGGCTTAAGGCCGTTTAGAAAGTGCTTAGCCTTCATCCTTTCAGTGTTCACCAGATGTACAGCATAGCGTTCCAGTCTAGAGAACTGGGCTTCATATTCGGCCACAGTCAAGCTCCGCTGTTTAAGAGCAGTGAATTCCACAGCCTTCCTTTCTTGAACACGCTCGGAGAAGTATTTGGAGTTGAACGCTTCTTTAAACTCGTTCTAGGTGAATTGCCCATTCTCTCTAGTATCTTCCAGTGACTCCCACCAAGGGCGGGCATCCTTCTCCAGTTGGAACATAGCTAGTAGCAGCTTGTCCCCCGCTACACATTGCATGACACGGAAAATTCTTTCGGTCTCTCCGAGCCAGTGCTAAGCTTCATCTGGATCCGTGGATCTGCTGAACCTAGGTGGGTTTAGACTTCTGAAGTTGCGATGCAGGTCACCTGCACCATGATTGCCACCTCCTTGAGTAGCTTGCACAATGGCGTGCGTCAGTTCCTAGATGGTTTGTTGCATGCCCCTCATTTGAGCACACTCAACCGTCATCTTTGTTGCTTAGTTCCTACGAAATAACTTATTGTCATGATATCATTGTGGAAATTTAATTCGTGCATGTGTGAGTTCATTTTAGCTAGTTACCCTTGGCTCTAACCACAAATCACATAGGTGGGATAATTGACTCCAGTCAAGGCAGGTTAACCTAGATCATCCTATGCTTACGAATAACCTAGGCTCTGATACCACAAAACGGTCACACCCTGACGCGGAATATCGGAAGGCGAGGCAGTTGCAAGTAAACGGGTACAGAGCACGTACTAGACATCAAACCATTACACAATGAATAATACTAAAGCAAATCTTTCATATTATAAAATTTCAAATGTCTAGTTACAACCACTAATATCAGAGCCAATCTATGGGGCCCCATTACATTGAAATAAGGTAAAGACTAAACTTCAAACCTAACTACTACAACGCTAAACATAGTAATAGGACGCTAGGGTACTCATGACATCACTCCAGATCGTTCCCGTCCTCTTGAGTGTATAGTTCATCCTCGGACTCACCTGAGAACATAATGACAAATAACGCAGGGTGAGCGATAATGCCCAGTAGGACTTAAATCTCAATAGTCAGGCAGGCTTTAAGAAATTAGTGCATTAAAAGGCAGAGTAACTAACGATAGAGCAAGAGAGTCATGTATTGCAAAAGATAGTAGGATAGCATGTGAACGAATAGTAAGACTTTCCAAATATAGACTTTCCAAAATAGCACAAGTGTCGAGAATAGCACAAATAGCAGGATGGCCATAGCATAATAGCATAAGTATAGTAATAGCACAACGAGTATAGCATAACACTTTGTTGTCAATGGACAACGAGGGAATATAGCACTTTTGATTGTCATTTAGATAGTTGAGATAGATAGCACTTGAGTGTAATGCCAAACACTCTGATCATTTAACTCCCATGGACACTAGCACTTTCAGGCGCACATCCCAGGACCAGATCGGGCCCTTTATATATTGCCAGGCATTGGTTATATTGTTTATCTTTAGACAATCGGTCAATGGCCAATATAGAGTACCAAGAAGTAGATGAGAAAACTAGATGAATAGATGAGATAGTAGAGTGAACGTGAATAGATGAGCGAGTAGAGTATAGTTGAGAACTAGTGGACATTGCACGTAACACGTCGAGTAAACAGGCGGTAGTAACAGTTGCACAACACGCGCACGTGGTGTTAGCAGTTAGGTGGAACTCACAACCCTTCCGCTGGCCATGTTAAGCACATGCCCAGAGGTCTGGCGTGATTCAAGAAGAGAGTGAACTTCTAATGGCCGTTTGGATCTTACTGATCCCTAAAGGGTATTATAGGTGTTAGGGTACAACTGGCTTGTCGACCATGTGGGAATCCATGGACAGAGGAGACTTACGGAGGTCTTGATCAAAGACTCACTAGTCCGGCAGAAGGAGTATCCGTCGGAGAGTTCGTCCAAGTCAAGAGAGTGTGTATATATAGAAACAAGTGCTCGACGTTCTAGAGGAGTTCTAGAACAGTGGAGCGTCGAGATAGGTGTTCCAAAACATCGCAAGAGTTGTAAACAAGTCATTTTTAAAATAAGACAATTAATCACATAAATTACAAGATATGTTATGTATCATATCCTTGCAAATTAATCCATATTTGGATGGTTCAATGTGTGTGCATGTGTCATGAAATCTTGGAAGGAAATTAGTAATGTGTATGTATTTTAAATCACATATAAATGTTCAATTTATATAAAGTGAAATTTACTGCGGTTATAACTAGAATTAAAGGATATATGCTCAATAGGAAATTAGGGCATTTCAAATCAGGGATTTTTCTGCAAAATCATGTGAACGCAACGCACCCCAGTAAGGGTCGCGACGGGTACAGGGCGGATCGCGACAAGTGTTTAAACGGATCGCGACAGGTCTGTCAGGCCAGGCACAGTGATCGCAACGACGATGCCTATCGCGTTCATAACACGACTGACAGTCTATCGCAACTAGACACCAGATCGCAGCCTATCGGGCTGTTGAGTTCTGGTGGTCCGTACCTGAGTCCGACAGGATTCAGAAATGACTTTGGATTGCGGGCCAAACTGAGTGTATTTGGTACAGGAGACTTTAGAAAATAAGAACAATTAGCACAGTGTATGAAAAATTGTGAAACCAAAACTAAACGTCTCTGGACAGGCCTGGATACATGCAGTAAATAGGAATTTGAAAACTATAGAGTTTTCGACATGCTTCAGTCAGGTTAAACAGGAAGAACATGGAATAGGAATCAGTTGGAGTAAAAGAAATAATTCGCCTAGTAGAGTAGATGAAACTTATGGCTTCTAGGGGCAAAAGGAAGGTAACATGCATCAGAACATCCAGTAAAAATTTCGTGGCCTAGGATTAAGTACACATGAAGAACAAGATTAAAGATGAAGGGTCGGGGTCATGCAAATTGCAGAACATCAAAAATTCATAACAAACGATTGAGGCAATGGAAAGTTATGAAATTAGGGGGCATGGTTCCAGATGATGGGAAGACTCTACAGTTAAAATTATACGAATTATGCTTGTGAGAATGCCTACCTTGACTCGATTTTCTCTCCTAGGGCAAGAACTTGAAGAACTCGGGGAAGATTTTGAGAGATCCCTCTTCTCCATGAATTCTCCTCCTCTTGGCCTCTCCTCCTAGTCCAGGAACCTCTTGGCATGAGCTAGGGTCGACCATGAGGGTTTAAGAGAAGTATTTAAGCTTCTCCTTATTCCCTTTCCTAGTTCAAGTCTAACTTCTATTAAATTCTGAATTTCCTATTTTCCTCTCCCCTTTTTAGGCAAGAGATCTCCTATTTGGGTTGGGAGAGAGGAGATTTCGTGGCCAATCAATTGGGGTAGGTTTAGGAATCCAATTCTAACTCAAACTAGCTAATTAATATATTAAATATCTCTTTTCTATTTTAGTAATACTTTAGTTACGAATTTTGGGTAATTTCCCATTATTACCCTTTTAAAAATTGTTATTTTGACCCACTAAATTCTATTGGATCAATTTAATAAAGCCCAATACTTCTTTTCATTTAATGGGTTTTATTTATTTCTCTTTCCATTAATTTCCTATGTCATTTAATTTTTTTAATTGATTTTTCTAATAAATCATTTTTTTTAATATTATGTAAGCTTTTATTTTTGTTCAAAAATTTAGGTTGTTACACTTTATTAGCACAACTTGAACTCTTAGACGAAAGGTGAATGATAGCGGCCGACCATGCACAGGTTTATCGTCAAAAAATTGCATGTTCTTTTACCAAGAAAGTCCTTGAGAGAAAATTTAAAGTAGGTGAAATGGTCCTAAAACGCAAAGTCATTAAGGCACCCGGTCCCAGGAGTAAATTGCAAGAAAATAGGGAAGGTCTGTTCATTGTCAAAGAAGCATACTCAGGGAATGCTTATAGGTTAGGGGATGCCGAGGGAGTTGAGTTGTCACACCCGTGGAACGCAGTCTACCTCAAGAAGTTCTACCCTTAGTTAGTCAGTCAGTTAGTCAAGTCTGTTCGTTCATCACTCGTCAATGTCATGGGTTGGAGACTCTGCTTTTTTGCTTGGCCATTAGTAAGGCAGGGTCTCTTCACACACCACACGATGTTGGAGTATTGACCATCAGCTGGAAAATCATGAGTACACTTGGATGTGTCTAATTAGGTCAATGTAACCCCTGTTCTCTTCTCACTCGGTCAAGTTTGGAAAAGGGGCAAACTACAAGTAGGGGACCACCCACTTTCACCTGAAAGACAAAGTCATAACAAACAGGGGCAATGAAACAAATGCAAATGCAAAGGCAAAATGCCAAACCAAGCCTAAATTGCAAAGAAAAGCCAAAAGGTCAAAAAAGGGTAACAAAAAGTACGTACCCAGAAAAAGACTTACCAAGTCAAGGAGGTAGCAAATAGTACGTGCCTCCACCAAGGAATCAAAATGAAAAGTATGTTGGGTTGAGTGTGAATATAATTCATTTCCCCTCATATTTTGATAATGACAAGATGTGATTTTATTGCAAAATAACTGGAACATGTTAGATGCACCACACATGTTATGACCACATTTAAAAAGCATGTTTCCAAACATATTTATCATTTATATTCATGATAAATCAATGGACTAATGATTTATATGTTTATTTCTCAGGGACAAACTTTTATTGCAAGGGTAGTGTCGACACACCCCATACTGGTGTCGACACAATGCCCCAAGCCCTAAGCCAAAAGATGGAGAAATGGTCAACTAGTGTCGACACTAGCCCAAGTCAGGTCGACACTAGAGACAGCTCCCAGAGAAACATGTCAACAGGCTTCTACATCAGGTCGACACCAGAAGCAGTCAGGTCGACACCAGAGAGCCCTCCCAGAAGGCCTATTTTTCAGTTGGCTACAGCAGGTTGACACTGAACTATCTCAGGTCGACACTAGATGCCTCTCCCAGGGAACTGTTTTGCCCAGTCTGGGACAATGTGTCGACACACCCTATGGGCAGGTCGATACACTCCGGAAACACTGTGACTTAAAGCTTTTCCTGGACATGTGGCACCCTAGGGAATTGTTGGATTGGCCTTGGATCGTGTGCCCACGTACCCCAAGGGTACCTTTGGACCATTTAGGGTATAAATACCCTCCTATTGGCCATCCAACACAAGAGAACCTTTTCAGAGCCCTCCAGAAATCCATTTGGCGGCAAGAAGAGTTATCCTCCCTGCTCCTGCTCTCCTGGTGTTTCCTCAGCCAATTCTCATCTGTCCAAGCATGAGAAGTGGAGTTTGATCATTGAAGATGCAATTGGATCACTTCAAGGAAGCATATCAAGTGGAAGCAATCGATTGAGAAGACTTCAAGGAAGATCCCAAAGATCAGAGTGCAGAGCATCGGCCAGGGACTTCAAGAATTCAAGCCTCTTCGAAATTCGATCTTCTATAAGGAAGTATAGTTGAAGAGCAAGGACTTTCTATACAATTCGTCATTTCCCTTTGTCTCTTCTGAGTCATTCTGAGATTGTGCATGTGTTTCTGCATAAGTCTCATGAATGAACTCTTGATAGATCAGATCTATTGCTAGAGGATCTGAGTCTTGTGTTTCTTTCTAGCAAGTGGTTGTAAGCCTTTGCGCTTAGTGGTTTTGAGTCGTGTACTCAAGTTGTTGTTGAGCAGTCTTGGTCAGGTTTCTAGAGTAGTCTTGTTCTAGAGGTCGTGTGAGTTGTAAACTCAGGTTGTTGGAGTTGTCAGGCTCCAGTGGGTGTGGTGTGCCCAAGTTTGTTAGTGGATCCTCACTGTGTGAGGGGTGGATGTAGGAATCACATGGTGTGATTTCCGAACCACCTAAAAATCTCTTTGTAGTGGTTTGATTGTGGTTTGAATTCTCTTTGCGTTAGATGAATGCATAGGATCTTTCAAATTCACATCTAATTAACTTGTTCACACACTCTGATTGCACAACTCACTTAATCACTCTTCAGATCTGTGAAATTTGTTTTCAATTTGTATCTGATTCAAGAATTTTTCAAAATTGGTTAAGCTTCCGCAATAGTTGGTCTAGATCTATTCAACCCCCCCTTCTAGATCTTGTCCACATTCTTTTCGATCCTTCAATTGGTATCAGAGCGGGTTTATATCTGATCTGATCTGAGTGGTTTCTGATTGTTCTGTGTGCTTTGATTGTTTGCTTGTATGTTTGCTAAGTATCTCTTCTTTACATCATTTAATTGCCTCAATGGATTCAAGAGGGTTCATGGCTGAGGGTCACTCTATCAATAGGCCACCCTTTTTCAATGGGACTGACTACATCTATTGGAAGAATAGAATGCAGGTCTTCCTAAGAGCCCAAAACTATGAAATATGGAAGGTAGTCGAAGTAGGTCCCTATGAGAATCAGGGGGAGGAAGAGACCTGGACTAGGGAACAGATTAGGAGGGCCACTTTAAATTATAGTGACATGAACATGATCCAATGTGCAGTCCACCCTAAGGAGTACTCAAGAATCTCAATGTGCAAATCTGCCAAAGAGATGTGGGATAAACTTGAGTTACTCTATGAGGGAACATCCCAGGTGAAAGAAACCAAAGCTAACATTCTTGTCTCTGAATATGAATTGTTTATGATGAAATCTAATGAGACAATTTCTGAAATGTTTGCCAGGTTTATGATCATAGTGAATGGACTGAAGGCCTTAGGTAAGGATTATTCAGATGCTGACTTGGTAAGGAAAATTATGCGTTCTCTTTCTTCAATCTGGCACACTAAGGCTACAGTCATTGAAGACTCTAAAGATTTGTCCAAAATCTCTCTGGATGAATTGATAAGGTCCTTAATGACTTATGAAATCAATTTAAAAAGAAATGAAGAACATATAATTAAGACTAAGCCAGTAGCACTAAAGGCCTCTTCTAGTAACAAAGACAAGAGTTAGGAGAAAACCAGTTCTGATGAGTCTAAGTCAAATGAGGATGAGATTGCCCTCATGACCAGGCAATTCAGAAAATTCTTAAAATATAGAAAAGGAAAATTTTCTGGGAAAAAGAAACTTTCTTCAGGTAAAAGAAACACCTCCTTTTCCAATGTTAATTCCAATAAGAATAAAAAATCTGACGAAATTGTCATTTGTTACAGGTGCACAAGCCAGGACATATGAAGGGAGAATGTTCTGAAAACAAGAAGGAAAAATACAAAAAGATTCACAAGTTCAAGAAGCCAAAGGCCATGGTAGCCACTTGGTCTGATGAAGACTCAAGTGAAAAGGAAGAAAAAGAAAAATCCTTAAGTTCTGGAAGTGAGGAAATATGCTTCATGGCGAATAGTTCAAATGGAAAGGTAAGTACATCCTTCGAAGACTATTCAGTTGAGGATTGGCAAGATGCATATGCTGAGCTGGTTGAAAAATATTCTGAAATAAGAAAAGAAAACAAGCATCTTAAAAAGAAAATGGAAAACATCATGAATAATTATTCCTCAAACAAAAGAATTTGTGAATTAGAAAATGAGGTAGCTGAACTTAGTAAAGAAAAAGAAAATCTCCTAAACTTAATTGATGAGCTTAAGCTTGCCTCTCAAAAGGCCAACCATGAATTTAAAGAACTGTCTGAAAAGCTGGAAATGGAAAACAAAGATAAACATCAAAAGGTTGAAGAAATCAAAACCTTGGAAAACCAGCTAAAAGGAAAAGATGAAGTCATTGAAACCTTCACAAAAGGTAAAGACAATCTGGAAGCCTTGCTGGGAGCTAAAATGAAATTAGTTTCTCATGTACTAGGATTCAATAAGCAAAAATCTAACAAAGACAAATCTAGTGAGAAAAAAGATAAAGCACCATTGATTAAATTTGTCAAAGGTCCTAGTCTTGAGAACACTGAAATTAAGCAAACACCAAACAAAACAACAAAGATTCCAAAAACACAGAACAAAAATAAGTCAACCAGGTCGACACAGTTACCTGACAGGTCGACACCAGTCCACAAGAAGAAGGATTCTGTGACTGCTGTGTCGACACCAGTAAGGGAAAGGTCAACCTGCTCAACATCAACTAACACAAACCACAAAAACAAAAATTCAAATAAAAATTTGAAAAATAAGAAAAATCCAAAGGAAGTCATTCATAAAAAACCTTGGACCTTCAATATAGCACATCAAGCTGATTGGAACCAATGGTATTCTAACCCATGTTGGTATCATCCCCAATTCTTCTATCCAAATTTCTTGATGTACCAACAGAACCCTTGGATTCCACCTCCTCATCTAAACTCTCATATCCAAATGAAAAACACCCCTCCTACTGAAAACAAGAACACTTGTGTTTTCATTCCTAAGGGAAAGAATAAATTGAAAAAGACAGAGAACACCACTGTAATAAAACAAAAATAAAAAACAAATCAAATTTGGGTGAGAAAAGATTTGATGACTATGTTCAAACATTCTGATGGTCCCAACACTGTTTGGGTACCAAAATCTTCTCTCCACTGATGGTTTTGCAGGAAGGTCGTGCACCCAATTCAAATGTGTGGTTCCTTGATAGTGGGTGTTCACGACACATGACTGGAGACAAAGCCAAATTTTGATTCCTGATTGAGAAGGAGGGAGGTTCAGTAACTTTTGGAGGTAAAACTAAAGGAAAGATCATTGGATCTGGAAAGGTTGGTCAAACTTCCTCAAGCTCTGTTGATAATATTTTGTTAGTTGATGGGTTAAATCACAATTTGCTGAGTATTAACCAACTATGTGACAAAGGTCACAAAGTTGTGTTTGAATCTGATTTCTGTAAGATAATTGATTCATTAACTAATAAAATAATTTTTTTTGGAAAAAGGGAAAACAATGTTTATATGATCAACCTCAATAAAAACTTTTCTGAAAATCTTTGCTTTGTTGCTAATAAAGATGAAATTGCATGGACTTGGCACAAAAGACTTGGCCATGCAAGTTTCAGAACAATGAATAAATTGTTAAGGCTGAATTTGGTTAAGGGTCTTCCTGAATCTTTTTCTAATATTGAAAATCAAGTTTGTGGGATTTGTGCCCAAGGAAAACAAACCAGGAAATCTTTTAAAACCTTCAATGAGGTACTCACATCTAGGCCACTAGAATTACTTCGCATGGACCTTTTTGGCCCAATAAGAATTCTAAGTCTAAGTGGCTAAAGATATGGGTTTGTAATCATTGATGATTTTACCAGATATACCTTGGTTATCTTCTTGTCCCACAAAAGTGATACTTGCCTTGAGTTTAGGAATTTCTGTACCACTACCATAACAAATTATTCATATAAAATCAAAAACATTTTGACTGATCATGGGGGTGAGTTTGAAAACAAATCCTTTTCTGATTTATGTGCTGAACTTCAAATTTTTCACAAGTTTTCTTCACCAAGAACTCCAGAACAAAATGGAGTTGTGGAAAGAAAGAATAGAACTCTTGTGGAAATGGCTAGATCCATATTCTTAGAAAGCAATTTGCCCAAATCCTTCTGGGCTAAAGCTGTAAACACAGCAAATCACATTCTAAATAGAGCTTTGATCAGACTAAAAATCAGAAAAACCCCCTATGAATTATTGAAAAACAAAAAGCCAACTGTATCTTATTTCAAAACCTTTGGGTGTAAATGCTTTGTTCATAACAACAATAAAGAAAATCTTGACAAGTTTGATGCTAAGAGACAGGAAGCCATCTTTCTTGGCTATTCTGAAGTGTCAAGAGCTTTTAGAGTTTATTCTCTCAAAAACAAAAATGTTGAAGAGTCTCAACATGTTATCTTTGATGAAAATTCTTTTTCAACTAAAAGTTCAAAATCTTGCAAGGAAAGTCAAGACAGTGAATAAGATGATTTCGTTGTGGACTCTTCACCAACTGTTGAGGAACTTGAAGATATTGGTGAGAACTTGAACATCCAGTCACCATCTTCAAGTAGATCAGGTAATGTTGTTCCAGATTTAAGCACCACAGGTAATTTCTGATCCTAGATTTTTGAGAGATCACCCTTTGGAAAATGTCGTTGGTAATTTGAACGATAGAGTTAGGACTAGATCATCATTCCTGCATGTTATTGATGAAGACCCACTAGCTCTAATTTCCCAAATTGAACCAAAGTCAATTGATGAAGCTTTATTAAGTTCTGATTGGATCAATGCAATGCATGATGAACTTCATCAATTTGAAAGAAATCAAGTATGGGAATTAGTACCTAGACCTAGTGACCAAATAGTCATTGGCACTAGATGGGTTTTCAGAAATAAATTAAATTAAAATGGTCAAGTCATTAGAAATAAAGCTAGATTAGTTGCAAAGGGGTACAATCAAGAATTTGGAATTGACTTTGAAGAATCATATGCCCCTGTAGCTAGACTAGAAGCTGTTAGAATTTTCCTTGCTTTTGTATCCTCCATGAAATTTAAAGTTTATCAAATGGATGTCAAAAGTGCATTTCTAAATGGCTACATAAAGGAAAAAGTTTTTGTTGAACAACCTCCAGGATTTGAAAATGAAAAACATCCTAATCATGTTTTCAAGCTTCATAAGGCTCTCTATGGTCTTAAACAAGCTCCCAGAGTTTGGTATGACCGTTTGAGTTCCTTTTTGCTTGAAAAAAGATATTCTAGAGAAAATGTTGATCAAACATTGTTCACAAAAATAGTTAATAAACAAATAATTGCAGTCTAAATTTATGTTGATGACATAATATTTAGATCAACCAATAAAAGCCTGTGTACTGAATTTTCAAATCAAATGAAAACTGAATTTGAAATGAGCTTAATGGGAGACTTACAGTTTTTCTTGGGATTGCAGGTTAACCAAACACATGAGGGGATCTTCATAAGTCAAACCAAGTATGTCAAAGAACTTCTGAAAAGGTTTGACTTCCAGAACCTCAAGCATTCAAGCACACCCATTGCAATCAATGCTAAGTTAGAAGAAGACTCATTTGGTAAGTCAGTAGAACCAAAGACATACAGTGGTATGATTAGCTCTCTACTCTATCTTACAACTTCTAGACCTGATATTCAGTTCAGTGTGTGTTTGTGTGCTAGATTTCAATCAAATCCTAAGGAAAGTCACATGTTAGCTGTTAAAAGAATTTTCAAATATCTTGTTGGAACATGTGATATTGGAATTTGGTATCCTGTTGGTTGCAAGTTAGATTTGATTGCCTATTGTGATGCTGATTATGCTGGATGTAAATTAGATAGAAAAAGCACAAGTGGCTTGTGTTTATACTTAGGTGGGTGTCTAATTTCTTGGGCTTCTAAGAAGCAACACTCAGTGGCTCTATTAACTGCAGAGGCTGAGTATGTTGCAGCAGGTAGATGTGGAACTCAAATTCTTTGGATGAAACATCAACTTCTTTATTATAACCAAGAGTTAGGTTGTGTTCCCATTCTATGTGATAACACAAGTGCCATAAATCTGTCTAAAAACCCAATTCAGCATTCAAGAACAAAACATATTGAAATTAGGCATCATTTCTTAAGGGATGAAGTAGCAAAGAAATCATTTGAACTCCACTTCATAGAAATTGAAAAACAAATTACTGACATCTTCACCAAACCTCTTCCTGACAATAGATTCTCATCTTTGAGGAGAGAGCTTGGCCTTTGTAAATGTCCATTTTCTTGATCTCTCTCATTGGGTTTGGGTTGAGTGTTATGAATTTTCTGAGGGGGAGTTCTTTGCATTATCATTATTTTTTGCTCTCTTAATTCATATTGTTCATATCTATCTCAATTTCACTTCCATTTCTTTTTGACAATGGATTCTTCAACTCACATTGTGTTGAACTTCTTGGTATATCAAATGGTGACTTGAAGAAGGACAAGTTATGCTTGTCTGGACACTTTCACTATGCAAGAGTATATGTCTCCGCCAAGTACCAAGAAATGAAAATGCAATTGTTGAGGGGGAGCTTTTGTTGTTCAAAGAGAATCATTTCTAATTTCAAAATACTTACCTATCTTTAGTTTGATGAAAAGTGGTTGGAATCATCATCTCAGGGGGAGCTAGAGAATTCACAAGTCATCTCTTTTGCAAAATTCAACATTCTTCTTGATTTACATCAATTTCCTTGCATGATGTCCTCATTTAGATGTCTAGAGTCTCAAAATGATTCTTTGAGTGATCTACTATATTGATTTGTCAACTCTTACCTATATTCTTCAAAACTACAGAAGTTCAAATTACTTTCAAAGTCTGAAGGATAATGTGTGTCTTGAATTTAAACATTTCTTTGTTTGCAACTGATGTTGGATATAAATGATTTCTATCTTACAAAACTCTCCAAAATCTAATAATTCAACAGAGCAATGGCACATATGCTGAGAAACTACAAACCTTCACAATGAATGAAGTGCCATGTATGTCATGAGGCATTACTGCTATCTCTGTTCAAAGGGGGTCAAAATAAAAAATAAATGTAAAACAAAATAAATATGCCCTATACTTTTTGATGATGACTGAGTAACTAGAAATATTGGCGTCTGAAAAACGTATATTTTCATGTCAAAAAGTCACCATTTACCCCTTTGAGACTTGATAATGAATAAATCTTTAGTATCTAGGGACTATGGGTGTAAAAAGCATTAGTTCTTGAGTGAACAAGATTTATCACATTTGATAGTTTGATTCAAAAACAAAATGTCTATCAAAGGAGAATTGTTTAAAAAGAATCATCTCTATCCATCATCAAGTTGTTTTTAAGAAGTTGTTTAATTTCAACACACCTGATTTCAGTCTAAAAGATGTTTTTATTTCTTTGGATTTGAAGAATATGGTAGTTTGTAGTTGATTGTTAGATGTATTATATCCCTCAAATCATCATTTTAATGACTCAAGTCACTGAATGCTCATATCCTGTTGGATGTTGTGTAAAACTTGAATTGTGTTGAATTTCTGCAAAATATGACAAATGAATTTTTTAGCCTCTTAGAAATCCTTGAAATGTTAATTCCATCCATTGTTTATCATTTTAAAATGTCCTAAAGCTCACCAATTTTTCCCATTCTCATATCTTAAATTTTCATCAGGCCAGGTCGACACTACCTCAATCTAGTGTCGACACACTTCAGCCCAAGTCGACACTAACCTCTTCTCTTGTCGACACTTACCCCCTGCCAGGCTGATTCAAGTCGTGGGCGCCGGTTAAGGTCATCTTGTACCTGTGGGGTATTGCACCTCGAAAAACCTCTTTTATATGCAAGGTCGGCCCACGGCCGTCTTCCACCTTTGAATACGGCACCCATTCCACCTTCTTCCCTCCTCCAACCCATCCTTGTCCTTCTTCCTCCCATTCCCTCGCTTTCCTCCTATGCTATTCCACTCCATCTTGCTTCCATGGCACCCAAGCAAGCCCCTCGTCGTGGAGCAAGGTCCAGGGCCACAGCTCGGCCCATTCCGGCGGAAGATGCACCTCCCACTGAGAGGAGAACCAAGAGACGCCATGACCCTGTGGAGCAGCCAGGGCCTTCTTCTGCATCTCCTCCTTCTGCCAAGAAAGGTAGGACTCCCTCTGCTAGAGGACGGGGATCTACAAACCCTAGGAGAAGAATTTTGGTTTCTTCTCCTGAACCATCTGAGTCATCATCTTCCTCATCATCTGGGTCTTCCCATTCATGTGAGGCAACTCCTACCAAATCAGTCAATGAAGGAAAGACCATTCTCAAACCTAGGGCAGTGGATTTAACAAACAATGAACTGATTGCTGCTTTCTTTGAAGTTCTTCAAATTTCAGTCTTGGATGTTATTTATATCTGAATTTCGAACCATATACCCCAGACTTGTCCAAGAATTTTATTCAAATCTGGAATGCAATGATGAGGGCTATAAGTCAGAAGTTAAAGGTGTTCAGATAGTCATGCCGATTGCTCTGGCTGCCACTTTATTCAAAGTTCCTGATGATGGTACAGATTATCACAACTTTGAGTTCAATCTTCATGAAGCCTATTCTCTTTTGACTGGTCTTCCTTCCAATGAGTCTGACATTAAACAAACTCATGTGACAAAGTTCAACACTAACACCTTTCCCCCAGTGTTGAGACTCACTCACCATATCCTCACCACCATTATCACTCCCCAAGGTGGTGGTAGAGACAGACTCACTGATATCCAAAGATGTGTGCTTTACTGCATGAAGAAAAACATCAAAGTTAACATCCATGTCATAATGTTCCAAATCATCTCTGAGACAACCAGGAAAGATCTCCATACATCTCTTCCTTATGCTGCTCACTTGACTCAAGTCTTCAAGCATTTTGGTGTGTCTCTAGTTAATGAGAAATCTAAGCCGATTCCCAAATCCAACATCTATTGTTTCAAGCATGTTCAAAAGTTTATGGGTTTTAGGCTTGAGGGTGACCAAGTTAGGAGAGGGCCAGCTATAGTTGAGGCCCCTGTGGCTCCAGAGGACCAGCCTCTAGCTCAAGAGGACCAGCCTCCAGCTCAAGAGGATCAGCCTCCAGCAAATGAGGGCCAACTTTCAGTAAATGAGGATCAGCCTCATGTGGAGAATGAAGTTGATGTACCCCTGAATGCTCCACTTTCACCTCAACTTCAGCCCTCTTCCTCACTAAACCCTGAAATGGAAATTCCCTTTTCCACTCTCCAACCTCAAACTCAAACATCCTATGCCTTTGGTGGACCTTCTGTACCACCAGAATTATACTCATTTCTAAATGAAAAATTTGATGCCTTCAACACTTCCATTCAGCAAATGACATAGAACTTTGAATTGAAGGTACAGAGGTTGGAGAATATAATATCTGCAAAGTTCATTGAGCAAAACGCAGCCTCAGACCATGCAGTCCAAAGGTTTAATAGGTTGATTGGAACTTTGGCAGATGCTTCTATTGAACTGAAAGAACATTAAGAGAAGTTGGAAAGGGTTCTTCAAGGAATTTTGGCAAATTCCCAGGCTGATGTATTCAACACCAAAGAAACACTCGCTCGGATTTCTAAGACCAGATTATCCTTTGCTCATCTGGTAGATGACTTGGAAAGCATGAAGAACTTATCTGCTCATATTGTTGAAGAAATGTCTGATCTGAAAAAGGAATTCAAATCTTTGCACAGACATGGTGGGACAGCTGGTTCATCTTAATCTCACAGCCCATCTCAGCTGACTTCAGTGTGCTTCAAGCAACTATGTCAGAGAATTCTGAAAGAATGGAACATTTACTGCATACAAGACTCTCAACTATCCAAGCTCAGATGAAGTTTAGCTTGACTTCAATGGAGAAAAGATTGACGGATATTGAGACTATCTTGATGCCAATTCCTCCTCCTCCTCCTCCTGCCTAATGTATCTTATTTTGATGATGTCAAAGGGGGAGAAAGATAGAAAGCATGGATGATTGTAAAAGTTTTTCTGAAGTGTCTCATTTTGAACGACTATAATGCACATACCTTTTTGAATGAAATGATATTTGTTGGCAATTCTTGAATGTGATTGAATCTTTGAATGAGTGTTATGAATGAATGGATGCTTGTCAAGCTGCTTGGTCTTTGGTGATAATAGTTCATCACTAGTAACATGTGTCTCTAATGTGTGCAAATTTCAAATGTTACTAAAGCTTTATCAAAGGTCTTTGACAAGTATGAATAAAAGGAAATGAAACATCACTCAGTGCAATCATTGTTTTTCAAACTGAGTGTTGAGTAAATAAAAGCTTAAAATCACATTTCAGTGAAACTTCACTTTCATATGAACTTAATGTTGCCATCATAAAAAAGGGGGAGATTGTTGGGTTGAGTGTGAATATAATTCATTTCCCCTCATATTTTGATGATGACAAGATGTGATTTTAATGCAAAATAACTGGAACATGTTAGATGCACCACAAATGTTATGACCACATTTAAAAAGCATGTTTCCAAACATATTTATCATTTATATTCATGATAAATCAATGGACTAATGATTTATATGTTTATTTCTCAGGGACAAACTTTTATTGCAAGGGTAGTGTCGACACACCCCATACTGGTGTCGACACAATGCTCCAAGCCCTAAGCCAAAAGATGAAGAAATGGTCAACTAGTGTCGACACTAGCCCAAGTCAGGTCGACACTAGAGACAGCCCCCAGAGAAACATGTCAACAGGCTTCTACCTCAGGTCGACACCAGATGCAGTCAGGTCGACACCAGAGAGCCCTCCCAGAAGGCCTATTTTTCAGTTGGCTACAGCAGGTCGACACTGAACTATCTCAGGTTGACACTAGATGCCTCTCCCAGGGAACTGTTTTGCCCAGTCTGGGACAGTGTGTCGACACACCCTATGGGCAGGTCGACACACTCCGGAAACTCTGTGACTTAAAGCTTTTCCTAGACACGTGGAACCCTAGGAATTTGATGGATTGGCCTTGGATCGTGTGCCCACGTACCCCAAGGGTACCTTTGGACTATTTAGGGTATAAATACCGTCCTATTGGCCATCCAACACAAGAGAACCTTTTCAGAGCCCTCCAGAAATCCATTTGGCGGCAAGAAGAGTTCTCCTCCCTGCTCCTGCTCTCCTGGTGTTTCCTCAAGCCAATTCTCATCTGTCCAAGCATGAGAGGTGGAGTTTGATCATTGAAGATGCAATTGGATCACTTCAAGGAAGCAGATCAAGTGGAAGCAATCGATTGAGAAGACTTCAAGGAAGATCCCGAAGATCAGAGTGCAGAGCATCGGCCAGGGACTTCAAGAATTCAAGCCTCTTCGAAATTCAATCTTCTAGAAGGGAGTATAGTTGAAGAGCAAGGACTTTCTATACAATTCGTCATTTCCCTTTGTCTCTTCTGAGTCATTCTGAGATTGTGCATGTGTTTCTGCATAAGTCTCATGAATGAACTCTTGATAGATTAGATGTATTGCTAGAGGATCTGAGTCTTGTGTTTCTTTCTAGCAAGTGTTTGTAAGCCTTTGCGATCAGTGGTTTTGAGTCATGTACTCAAGTTGTTGTTGAGTAGTCTTGCTCAGGTTTCTAGAGTAGTCTTGTTCTAGAGGTCGTGTGAGTTGTAAACTCAGGTTGTTGGTGTTGTCAGGCTCCAGTGGGTGTGGTGTGCCCAAGTTTGTTAGTGAATCCTCACTTTGTGAGGGGTGGATGTAGGAATCACATGGTGTGATTTTCGAACCACCTAAAAATCTCTTTGCAGTGGTTTGAATTCTCTTTGCGTTAGATGAATGCATAGGATCTTTCAAATTCACATGTAATTAACTTGTTCACATACTCTGATTGCACAACTCACTTAATCACTCTTCAGATCTGTGAAATCTGTTTTCAATTTCTATCTGATTCAAGAATTTTTCAAAATTGGTTAAGCTGCCGCAATAGTGGGTCTAGATCTATTCAACCCCCCCCCCCCCCCCCCTCTTCTAGATCTTGTCCACATTCTTTTTGATCCTTCAAAGTACCCCTGAAAATAATTGATGACTAAGTCTTTCGGTGTGAGATGTTAGTTTGGAAACAAAAAGTGGTTTGAACCAAATCCTTACATGACTTCCTATTTACTTCTTCCCATTTCTCCCTCTAGGGGCAATTTGACCTTATAAGACCTTCCATGGTGGAAAATATGAAGAAGGTTAGGGGCAATCTCCAATGTCAACGATATCATGCACGACCCTCCTTGCTCATGGCCTCTATGATTAAGTGGATTATGAAGACCTTATACCTTGACTTGTGATGAATTCTTGTCTTAGAGTCAAATGATGAAAAATCCAAAAAAAAAGAAAAACGTTTAGGAAAAAAAAGGGAAAAAAAAGAGAGTATGTTGATGTGTACATATTTCTATCCCATTATGTACATATTTCTCCTTTTATTTTAGTAAAAAAAAAAAGAAAATCAAAACCCAAAACAATTAGTTGTATCATGTACATATACTAACATGTTTCCTTATTTTCTTAATCAAATAAAAAAATGTATGTACATATTTCCCTTCAATATTTTATTTATGTTCCTATCTTTAATTAGATAGGGGCATACCCCTAGTGGTACATCTGGAGCCTTGCTTCTCACTCCTCTATCCTCTCCCCCTTGCTGGGCCTCTGCCTACACGAGCTGCCGATCTGGGAGAGGAGGTCTCGCCCCCATCGACGCCTCTGGTCGTGGTCCTCCTCCTCGCCCCACCGACGGGTCTTCCAAGGTCAGGATGACGTTAAGGGACCAGATGACTAACCCCGTCCTCCCTGGCGCCTCTGGCTGGGCCTGTCGCTACTGCTCCCTGTGTTTCTTTAGCACCCGGTTCTTCAAGAACTCCAAATCCGTGACAGCCTGAGCTCGGGATCTCTCCGCCTGGCCCTTCCTCTCCCTCTCCTCGAGCAGGCGACCCCATGTCATCAGCAAGTCCACCCTTAGGCTCTCCATCTACGCCTGAAGGGTTGCCCCCGCTCCCTGCCGCTGCACATAAATGAACAAATATTTCAGGTCAGTCAAATCATGTGCAGAAAGGTAGTGATTCAATGTCTTACCTCTGCCTCTAGCTTCTGGATCCTTGCCTCTGCCCGGTCTAGGGCCTCTCGTAGCCAGACCGCCAGGTCCACACTGGGAGGCTGTGCAGACGAACTCGCCCCTATGTCCCGGCTCGCCCGCACCCTCGCTAGCTCCTGTCTCTGCAATCACATACACTGATCAGTCCACAAATCAAATCAAATCCAAATTGTGATCAAGGGTGAGTTGTGACTTACCAAGGACCGCCTCTCGGCACAGAGTCTCTCCACCTCCACGGCCTGCTCTGCCAGCCTCCCCTCCAAGAGTCTAACTGCCTCAGACTCGAGCATCTGTCATCCACACTTGTACGTTAGAATCAATAACTTAGATGTCAAGAGTTTAGGGTAGAAGTCACTCACCACTCACTGGTCTAGCCGGAGTCGCCTGACGTAGTGTGCTCGGTAGTCAGCTAGGTACGCTGCGCTGTTCTAGAGGTTGGTGCGCTGCACGACCCGCTCTGTCCCTCCAGTAGGCGACAGTGCTACAGTGCTCTTCGCCCCAGTCGCGCTCCTCGGCGAAGAAGCATCGGCGGGAGTGTCCCTCTCTCCCTAGACAAGGTATCTCTAGGGTCGGCGGATGGCAACCTAGAGTCTGTACCACCAGCTCCAGGAAGAGGGGCTGGCAGGTCCCCAGTCATAGTAGCAACGCGTGGCGGTCGAAGAGTGGTCGACCCACCACCACAGCTGGGTGAGATGCATTTGCCTCCCCCTGGTTAGAAGTCCAAACCACCTACAAGAAGGAAGAAGACTAGTTTGTCAATCACATCAATACCAATTGTTAGCAGGAGCGTGTAGTTTGAGGATTATACCTAATCGTGGGGGAAGAGGTCCAACCGTGCCCGCACGTCCTCGATGTGCCGATCCGTCACCCTCGGATCGGGCATCACCTCCCACCGAGCCATGAGGGGTACCATGGCCAGGCTCCCCTCCATCTGCACACCATGCCCCATGGGGAGGCGGGTGTACCCCCAAATCTGCAAGACAAAAAGAAGATGTCAGTCGGGCACAATTTATGATCAATGATGAGAATTAGATAAAGTTGCATACCTGTAGAAAGGGGGTGAAGCCCCCGGTGCTCTGAGAACTCCGTGAGCTGCTAGGGAGGAGTGAGAAAATATGTCCTAGCACTGCGGCGCCCCAGGTGTAGCGACCTGCCTACTCCAGGTCTCGCAGCAGCAGAACGAACTTGCAGTTCATCTACGATGACTGCGTCGGGAAGAGGAGCCGTCCGAAGAGGTACGTCACGAAGATTCGGATAGAGTGCTTCTCGCTCCGTCCCTCCATCTAGATCGACGACCGCACCCCGGCGCCGAACTCCTCTAGCGTCTCTAGTGCTCCCCTCCTCCCTCCATGCAGCCTTACTGCCTTCGATAGAGCTCCTAGTAGGATGCTCTGGATCAGCCTCCTACCCACAGCTACGAACTCTACCACCTCGTCGTGGTAGTCCCTCCTCCCCTGTCCCACTACTGGCTCTCCTTGAACCGGCAGTCCTGTCAGATACGCCACATCGTCCAATGTGGGTATCATGTGCCCCCAAGGCATGATAAATGCATTGCATGAAAGATGTGCGGAATTATCTATTATGATAATCTAGAAGGGGGGGGGAGGGTGAATAGATTACATCCAATTTAACCACTATGACATTCTTTTCAATGGAAACACAGACTTATCAAAATCTCAAACATATTTTATTTGAATTCGAACCAAGATGTATGTGTTGATTCAGAGTAGAACAATTAACAACCTCTCTAACGTGTGAGTGATCAATGTGCCTACCAAACATCTACAGTAAAATGTTCAAACCACAGACACGATGATTTAAGGTGGTTCGGAGTACACAACCTGTGCATCCTACGTCCACCGTCCACACACACACGCAGAAAGAGCTACTTATGAGCAAGTTTACTCTACAACACACACACTCACGTTGTCTGAAGCAAATACGCAATCAGAACAACTAGCCACACGTGAATCAAGCACAAGGGATGCTTGAATCACAACCACACACACAGATGTATGAAAGATATGAAAAGACAGGAGTTCTGAGGTGAAAGAACAAATCCCAATGAAGAACTCTTGTCGCTGGTCATCTAGAAGTACTCCAAGCTTCTCTTTGATGATCCTCAGACGACGTAGAAGCTTGAACAGTGGACGAACCATCTTCAACTCTGCTCGAAAGATGGATCTTCTTCACTTTGGATGGAGGGTTGAAGTAGAGCACCAGGGAGAAGCTTTCTCTCTTGGGTTTTGCTTAGGGTTTTGGTATGGTGGCTTCTTACTGCGAAAATAGCTTCATATGACCTTTATATAAGGGTGTCCAATCATGGAGAGTTGTGCTTAAAGGGATCACCCAAATATAGATCATATCTTGACCATCAGATCTTTCTAAATCTTCGTCTGTCGACAGGCGATTTGCTGCTATCGACAACTACGGCAAATTTCTGGTTTCTAAAACCTTTAAGAGTTCCTGGAACACTGGGCAGCTGACAGGCGATTCTCATCTGTCGACAGGACATCTGTATTCCTGTCGACAGGTGAGCTTCAGCTATCGATAGCTACTGTCCCAAATGAGTTTCCAGTAGCTTGTTTTGTTCTGGATGGTCCATCTGTCGATAGGGGCCTTCATGGCTGTCGACAGGAGTTCAGTTGAAGTCTTTTTCTTGATCTTTTTCACTTGGTTCTTGTTGCTTGACATGTATACACTCATGCCTACATTGAGAAACATTATAAGTGAGATACAATGAATGTATAGATGATCAATAAAAGCATGTTCTCATATGTGATTGTTTCTTGCATGTCTTTGTCATTGTCATCATATTTCTATCATACACACAACATCAATTAATATTTCTCATCATCAAAAAACATTTAATCACAATCATCACACATAAGAACCCAACATTCTCCCCCTTTTTGATGATGACAAAATTTTCAAGTTATGCACATTGATATTTCTCCCCCTTTTGGCAACATCCAAAACGACAAATCATGCACCCATGAAAAGGAATTAGTTAAATAACTATGAATTTCATTCAATTTTCATTCAGTACACACAAGTACAAAAAGTTGCATGACATGATAGAAAGAAGGCAAAAGAAGGGAAGATACATGACTGACGCAAATGACAAAGTGACCCATGACCCAAACCTAGTGACAAAGAAAAAGACTAGAGAACCCAAACTCTCTAAACATCGTCATTCCTAGGAGCAGTGGGATGACGGAACTCATGAAGCTCCGTAGAGAGCCTGGTAAGCCGTTGCTGAATTGCCACATGTATATCAGCCAGTGCATCCATCTGTGTATCAACATGATCAAGACGATCATTGAGATGTTCAAATCCCATAGTGATTTGGTTTTGCAACTGGGCCATCTGACCAGTGATAAAATCTCGAAATGATTGTGGTGGAGCCAGTGGAGCTTAGTCTTCAGTAGCTTCTCTATCATCTCCTTGAGTCGGCTTGGGAGTCGGCACCATCATCATCATCTTCATCATCCTCAGCAGATGCTTCCTCAACATCAGGTACTTGACCTTTGAGAGTCCGAGTGACGCTCCCATCCACAAATTTGTATCCCATACGATGCACCGCAGTGAGATCAAAAGAGCTACGCGATTTGAGAGTGGTGCATTCAGAGTTAGTGATGGGAATGCGAATAAAGAAGAGGAGGGATGCAATGGGGCAGGCATATGGCATTGACCTCTTAGAATTTGAAAAACATTATTTTATGAGGTCAACCATAAGTAAAGGAAGGTTAATTTGCTCACACTTCAGGAAACAATAGAAGAGGGACTTATGAACTGTAGTGACAAGTTCTCTACTTCCATCTTTGGGAAGCACAAGTGTGGTGAAGATGTGATGAATTAGACGGTTCAGGGGAGGAAAAGTGTTCGCATTAAGCTTCAAGTGATCATAACTGGGATGATAAAGTTGGTGGGTGATAAGTGTGTAGTACTCAGGGGCAGATGGAGGATTAAGAAGAATATTAGCCCCAGAGTTAGGAAGCTGAAGCGCACAGCTAAAGAGATTGGGGGTGATCTAAAATGTAGTACCCTTTACCGTGGTATATAGCGCCTCATCGACCACCGACATCTCCAGATTGTTGTAGGACTCCGTCACAGCGATGGGTGAATACTACATGTGGGAGTACAAAAGGATGGTCCAGCCCTGAGTGTCGAAGAGGGGCTAGAGGCTAGGGAACATGTCTTCCAGGGACTCGAAATGCATGTAACGAGGTTGGACAAACTTGGTGAATGTGCCCTGGAGCCTAGAAGTGTGGAGGTTGGGAGGAACAATGATCTTCGACAGACGATCATCCTGGTGCTTGGTTCGGCGCTCTGCAGTAGCCCTGGAACCTTCGCCGACTTCGGGAGAGATAGGATGCCGCCGAAGGACTACACGCTTGCCCTTGAGAGCCATGGAAAAGGTGATGTCGGAGAGTGGAGGATCCCTGTGAAGAGGAGGAGAACCGGGAAAAAGAGAGACAGAAGGAACTGGAATCAGGGTTCTGGCGCCCTAGAAGGAGGAGGCTAGGGCTGAAAGAGGGAGGAGAGGCCTTTTTGGAAGAGGTGGAAGAGGTTGAGGGGTCGTGGGTTCCCTTTTAAAGAAGTTGGGAAAGGATTTGAAATGGAAAGGGACCCACAAAATCCGGCCAAAGGTCACGCCGGTTGGGCTTCTGAACCACCCTGGCCGCCGGCTGTCGACAACCAGAAAGGCAGCTGTCGACAGCTGCTAAGCAGTTTTGTGCCAGAACTGTATTTTGGACGATTTTGAATGGAAATGAGCATGCACTTGTGAGTGTTTGGTTGAGAAAAGGGTTTATACTCATTACAAAGTGTCATAACCAGCAATATGAAGACACATAAAAATTCTACAATGGTTAAGAGATAATACTCCAGGTGTGGAAATGGATTTATGGATCCATCATAAATTATTTAAAATTTAAAGTTCTTTTATCATGTTCTCATGTGTATGGATGCATATTGCGAATTCGAGTCCCGTCGGGCGCTACTTGAGCGATAATGACGAGAGATGAACTCACAATCGCATAGCGCAGGTGTGTCAGTCACTGATGAACTCACAATCGCATAACGCAGGCGTGTCAGTCACCGAAGCGACAACATGTTCTGCCTCCGAGAGTCGAAGGACTTTGGGTCTATTTGCGCGCCGCTTGACTTCATCAAACGAAAGTGGAGATCGGGTCGAGACCAAGATCCCGCCGTTGCCTAAGTGCAACGACGTTAATTACATTCCTCTAAGAGGGAAAACCCTTGATTGATCGCCAAAATAAATAGTCTCGTGGCCTTTAGCGGAAACATCCGATAAAAGATATGTGTCAAGATATAAATTTAATTATGCCTAACGCGAGACAAACAAAATATAACACTCGACGCATTTTGATGTTATTTCAGATTTATTAATAGAGGTTGAATTGGTTCCAACATTATTTGATTTGCTTTGTTTTCTTTTAGTCCTTTGTATTTTTTATCATGTTTGATCTTTTTATTGAATTGTCTTTTTGTTTATTGGTCGTTTGATTTAATTTGATTTTGATTATTTGATTTGATGTGGGACTTTTATCTGATTTCAAATATCCCTTCATTTATTTCTTTGGATTTATTTGAGTTTGCAATTCATTTGGACTCTTATTCCAGGTGAGAATGTTTAGTCCAGAACTATTTGATTTGATTTCTTTGGTTTAGGATTGTTTTATTTGATTTGATTTTAACTTTGGGTTTATTTTTGAGGTTATTATTTTTTGTTGTATATATATTTTTTGTTAGATTTGATTTCAAAGTATTGATGTTTTCTTTTGTTATTTGATTTGAAATTTCCTTTTGTTTTTTGATATGACGTTATCATGTGGTGTTTCCTTTAAACTTGGTTTGAAGTTGTGATGATTAAATTTATTTATTTTTTAGATGATTTGATTCATTCATATAAAGTGTTGTTTGTCCCCTTATTACTATTATTATTATTATTATTATTATTATTTATTACTCATCATTTCGTTAGTCTCATTCCCTTATTATTATTATTATTATTATTTTCTTTGTTGATTTAAATGGGATGGGAGCGCTGGGAGCACATGTGTGGGTGTGTATGTATGTTGTATTTTAATGGAAGAGGTGTGGGTTAGTTTAGGACGGTGGGGGGTTTTACGAGAGTTTTTCCTTGTTTAAAGAATGAGATGGTGGATGGAGAGAGAGTGTTGATGCATTAAATGAAGAGAGATAGAGTGAGATGATGTGTGTATGTGGAGGGATTTTTTTTTTCTAATGGGACTTGAAAGCCACCGTTCAGCTCAATGAGAGGTGAGCATGTGCACAGTTGAACGGTGGGGAACTATTCATGAGGCTTTGGATGCAGAAGAGCAGGGGTTGAACGGTGGCTATGCATGATAGCTCCCCATTCCTGCCATTTTTTCGTACTATTTTTTTTTATTTACCACTTATTTTGCTGTTAACTTTTCTTTTCATTTCTGTCATTGTTCAGTTTGTTGTTGTTCTTGTTCGTTAATTATTAATATTGTTATCCGTTTGTCATTGCTATTATTATGCCATTATTTGACTCGTTTATTTGTTCTCACATTTGACGAGTTGATCGGACGACATACATCGCACCGGCACTTATTTGTCTCGCTCGCACTCACGAAATACAAAACAAGCCGATGAAATCACAACATGAAGGAATCAAACTAGTCACTTGATATAACTCATCATGATGGGAATCACCCTTGCCCACCATATGTTGGGATGACCCTTTAGTGCATCCACCTACCAACCCAAGGTGGTGCACATGAGACGGTGTTCGCCATGTGGCGGCGACATGATGTTTGCCATTAATACCGAATCACAACACAAGTTGCTCGGTGACTATGTCGGCACGAACATATTCGAGAATCATCGTGAAAAAAATTCGGCAGCACCTCCCCTTATTTTACATATTGGGGGGGGGGGGTATGCATGACATTCGTCTACCATGATGGAGACGGTGCCAACAAAAGTGTTGATGCCGAAAGCAACAACATCACGGCACATGACACTGGTTTCCCGGTGTATCCATGAGAAAACCGTTATGTGTCAAGGCCGGAGAACGTCATAGTCCTGAACGGTGGCCTCCCATGGTAAAGGAAACCTGAACGGTGGCCCTTCCATAGTGAAGGGAACCTGAACGGTGGCCTTCCACAATAAAGGAAACCTGAACGGTGGCCCTTTCACATTGAAGGAAACCTGAACGGTGGCCTCCCATGGTACCGAAAACCTGAACGGTGGACTCCCATAGTGAAGGAAACCTGAACGGTGGCCTTCCACAGTGAAGGGAACCTGAACGATGGCCCTTCCACAGTGAAGAAAACCTGAACGGTGGCCTCCCATGGCACCAAAAACCTGAACGGTGGCCTTCCATAGTGAAGGGAACCTAAACGGTGGTCCTTCCACAGTGAAGGAAACCTGAACGGTGGCCTTCCACAATGAAGGGAACATGAACGGTGGCCTCCCATAGTGGAAGAAATCTAAACGGTGACCTCTCACAGTGGAAGAAAAGCTAAACAATGGCTTTAAATTGAGGTAGCCAGGCACCACAATAGGGGAAGAGGGCTGAACGGTGGGCCTTGGTAGGGCCACCGTTCAAGGCCAAAATGCTTAAACAGGAAGCGACCAAAACTTGAAAAAAATCGGAAATATTCTCTTATGCAAAACTAGTATTCTATGTGACATTTGAGCTGTGAAATAAAAATCTAGGAATTGAAATAGTGGAACGTTTGTATTAAAAGGCCAATATTCCTCTCATGATTGAGATGAGGAATTGACAACAAGATTCAAAAAATATAGAACGGTGGGCTATTATCTTTTGTCCCTGAACACATAGTGTGGACATAATTGTTCTGCCCAACCCCGGGAACATGTGGGATTTTGGTTCCGATAAAAAAAAAAAATCACCACTTAAACAAGAAATCACCGAAAGGGATATGAAGAATTGCAGGGCTATTATCAATAAAGCATGACCTATAAAATTGGGGAGAAGACCCCAAACTTTGCTCAGGTCGCCTGTGAGCGGCACTGGGACCAAACTACCCAGCTCACTACACAGGGAAAGAGACAATCACCTTCCCTTCCATCATGTAGAAATTGGCAAAGAGAAGAAGCAGGGGAATTAAACACATCATTATAAACGAGGAATGGAGATAGAAAAGCATGCACACATGAGATGCTATCCATTAATTTCTTGTGGGAACCAAAGCCCTTACAAACCATCCCATGCTATGAATTCCATCGGAAATACATCTTTGGGAGGTGAATTGCAGCAGAAAACAAGTGAAAGAGTAGAGAGTTTTAGAGAAGGAGAAGAAGACAGCGATTAAAAAAAAATGGAACAGCATAGCGGCCTTCCTACATCAACTGCCACTCTCACCTCTCTTCTCTCTACACACACAGTAAAGAAAACGGATGAGGCCCTGCAATCCCTCTCCTCACTTCCTGTGCATTCTCCAAGGAGGAACTGCAGACCCAGCCGTTGCCTCGCTCCCTCTCTGGTTCTTCCTTGGACTCCAAGAAAAAACCCCAGTCGCTAGCAGCTTCTTCCTTCTTTCTTTGCTGCCTACCAACCCCTTTTTGCCTAGGAGAAAGGTCCCTTTTAAAGCCCAATTTTGAGGGCTGAGGTGGCAAAGTCCCCAGCCCAAGGTAGCCCCTCCTTTTGTGCATATTTACCCAGATGCCATGAGCTTGTTTCTACAGACCACTCTTTGTTTTCTTAGGCTGCTGGCCCACTCACATCCATTAATTATAAGAAAATGGGTGCAGAAAAATGCCCCCCACCTAGGGATGGTGCAAGCGAGGACCGAGCGGAGCATCGTCTGCAGGTGTACCCTCTATACCTTCATTTATAGTCGTTTTGTGTTCTATTTCCATTCAGTCTCATTGATGTCGATCTCTTGTCATCCCATTGCCTTTTAGTGTCTAGTGGTCTATTGTCTCACAACCGTACTGGTGGTCTGCTGACGTGTTGCCATGACGGTAGTCTCATCAGAATTGACATCATTATCTTGAGATTGACAGTCAATAAGAACTACTGTGACAACATCCTGCGAAGTTGGTGAATTCACTGGATTAACAACCACTGAATTGGTGACGATTGCTGGATTGGGGGCTTTTCCAACTGGTGAAAGCATTGGGCCGGTAGCTTCTTGAGCTGGTGGAAGCACTAAACTTAGCCTTCTTGATCCGGTGGAAGCTCTGTACTGGAATCTTCTTCGAATTGTAGAGATTCTTGACCCAGTGGGATGTCTTTGAAGATAGGATTTTTTTTGAATCGGAAGCCCCCTTGAATCGGCAGGATCCCTAAATCAATGGCCTCTTTCAATTGACAAGGCCATGTGAGCTGGAGGCCTTCGTGGGTAGGCCATCCATTGTGTTATGTTGGCCTGTTATATGAGCCGATGGGACATGCTGGCTCGAGCTATGGGCTGATATCTACTTCTAGACTCAGTAAGTAGCATTCCTGCTTCCTTTTCATTGAATTGTCTTGCCGACTGGTCGCGTTAAAAGAGCAACAGTCTAAGTACTCAGTAACATTGAGGCCTTAGCAGAAAGAGGTAGCCCACTGCCACGCCGTTGTCGCTGACTGTGGTAACCAAATCGTCACCTTGGGGGTCCTGTAGCCCTTATCAGTGCCGCTTCGCTTGCAGTTGGATTAACGAGCCCTTGTCTTCCATTTTGACTTTTGTTTTCTATTAGTGTCGACCGACTTAGTCATTCATCGGCACCTGCTTCATTGGGTATCAATAGGTTCAGCCAGAGTGCATCATGTGTTGACCCTTGCAATTTAGTCATTTGTCGACACCATTATGTACTGACACCTGCTTTTTTGGGTATCTACCAACTTTGGTTGGTATGGAGATGGGCTTCGACTGGCATGACGACAAGCTTTAGCTGGCATGAAGACAAGATTCGACTGGCCCGAAGACAACTTTTAATTGGCATTGAGATAAACTTCGGCTGGCCAGAAGATAAACTCTCACTGGCATGAAGACGAGCTTTGGCTGACACTGGCATGGAGACAAGCTCCGACTGGTATGAAGATGAGTCTCAGCTAGCACTGACATGAAGACAAGCTTTGACTAGTATGAAGATAAGCTTCGACTGGCACGAAGATGAGCTTTGGCTATCGAGTGCCACTTCTGTCAGGATTTCCTTTAGAGACTTGAAATTTGCCTGTCTTTAGCATCTGTCTTTTATTTTCTCATTATCGAATTGAGCACCCTTTAGGGTTTTCACCCAACTCGACCCCCTCTTGCTTTTGCCTACGCGCCCTTTCAGGTTTTTACGTAGCGGGGTACCCAATTTTGCTCATGGCGCCCTTTCGGGTTTTCGCCATGACCGGGTTCTAACTCTTTTTACCCTTGTCCAGGGGAAACATAGGCAAGTCCAGCGAGGCACCTCTATTTTAAGCCTCTTTTTTTGTTTTTCTTTTGTTTAATATATATATATATATATATATATATATATATATATAATAAAGAGAAGTTAATGAGTGGAATAGAACTCAACCACCCATCATACTATGATGCTGGTAGATGGTGTGAGGTTATTTGGGTAGATTGCGAAATGATAACCTAGAAAATCTATGTACTAACTTCAACAAGGGTTCTAAAGGTAACATCTACTAGACAGCCGATGCAAGAAATCAAGGCTGAACTTTATTTGGAATTTTGAAAAGGCAATGATTGTCTAAACCTAGGGTCCAATTTGGCAGAAGCAAGTATATATAGATGTGTGGCATGGATGGCAAGAGACAGCTTGTCTATGTTTTGAGATTTTTTTTTTTAAACCAGAAAGTGCATAGATGGATTCAGAGAATGTATAGCAAAAAGAGGATTTCTTGAAAGAGCAGAGATGGAACTCCCATTCTTGCCATTTTGACATTTTGACTTCATTCATTTTCATTTTTTTTACCACATTACTGACCCAAGTGCCCTTTCGGGTTTTCACCGGAGTCAGCCCCTTCTAGCTTTTGCCTACACGCCCTTTCGGGTTTTCATGTAGCAGGGTTCCCAATTTTGCCCACGACGCCCTTTCGGGTTTTCATCGTAGCTGGGTTTTTCTTGTCCTTTTTACCCCTACTCGGCAGTGAAACCAGAGTAGGTCCGAAGGGCATCTCTATTTTGAACCCTTTTGTTCATCATTTTTTTTGTTTTATCATTTCAAATTTTTTGTACAGAAATGTCGCAGGATATGCATTGCGAACATACACTCAATAGTGTACCCTCTGGGTTCTTGGACATTAAAGACTGGAGGGTGTCTGTCTTCAAGGCAATGTCGAATTTAGCTTCATGAGTTGTTGGATTCTCCTGACGTTGAAGCATAATGATGCCATCTCGAACCATCGACCACTGTGAAGGTGGCTCCACCATGTTGATTTGGGGGATCTTAGGCATGGATTGTCAAAGCTCAATGTTAGATCCTCTGGACCGCCACAAAAAAAAAGTGATAATATATAGTTCCTGCAAAATAATCTAGTTATATAAACATCGAACATGGTAACTTGATTTTAACTCTTAAATCCTCGGAGATCTCACGTGGTAATTGTCCCACAGGCTGAGATCGAACTACAATGCTTATCTTGTAGTTGCAGCTCCTCGGAGATGGATGTTTATACCCTTGGAGACCTCAGATGCAGTATTGATACCACAAATTGAGGATGGACTACGACACTTATCTAATAGTTGTTGCTCCTCGGAGAATAGTTTGTCTTGTATCACTGAAGACCCCAAATGTGGGAGATATTCCACAAACTGAGAATGGACTATGACACTTATTCCGTAGTTACTGCTCCTTTGAGATGGATTCTTATATCTTCGGAGACCTCAGACGCGACATTAATCTTGTGATCTGAGGCTGGACTACAGTATTTATCCCGTAGCTGCAGCTCCTTGAGGATGGATTCTTATATCTTTAGAGACCTCAGACGTAGTATTGATCCCACGAACTGAGGCTGGACTGCGGTATTTATCCCGTAGTTGCAGCTCCATGAAGATGGATTCTTATATCCTTGGAGACCTCATACGCGGTATTAATCCCATAAACTGACGCTGGACTACGGTATTTATCTCATAGTTGCAGCTCCTGGAAGATGAATTCTTATATCCTTGGAGACCTCAGACGCGGTAATAATCCCACGAACTAAAGATAGACTACGGTGTTTATCCCGTAGTTGCAACTCCTGGTAGATTGATTAAGAGTTCGAGTACGAGAGCCCAATACATGAGTAGAGAGACCCGACATCTTAAATCAAATGTTCTTTTTTGTTTTGTGCATTTCTTTTGTCCTGTTCATTTTCGTCATTAATTTTATTTTCTTTTTTTTTAAGGAAATTCATTTCATCCTATTTTCAATCATTTCATTTTTTCCATTGATCATTTTTTTGACTTTATTTCATTATTTTCTAATCATTTCATATTTTTTATGTATGTCTTTTAGTGACCTCAAATGTGATAAACATTCTACAAAAGGAGGCTGGATTACGGTACTTATCCCTTAGTGTCTGTTTATAGGATGTCAATTTTGATTTATATGTTTGGAGACCCCAGGCGTGGGAAATATTTCACAACTGAGAATGGACTGCGATATTTGTCTCGCAGTTGCTGCTCCTTTGAGATCAATTTGTCTTTTATCCCTGGAGACCCCAGATGTCGGAAATGTTCCATAAATTGAGAATGGACTACGACACTTATCCCGTACTTGTTGCTCCTTTGAGATTAATTTGTCTTATATCCCTGGAGACCCCAGATGTGGGAAATGTTCCACAAATTGAGAATGGACTACGGCACTTATTCCACAGTTGCTGCTCCTTTTGAGATTAATTTGATTTTGAATCTCTGGAGACCCCAGATGTGGGAAATGTTCCACAAACTGAGAATGAACTACGACGCTTGTTCCGCAGTTGCTGCTCATTTGAGATTAATTTTATTTTGAAATTCTTTTACTTTAAATGTCATTTCTAGTAAGTTTTGAAAATGTTGGGCATAAAGACCCGATTTGAAATCGTGAGGGCATGGAAGCCCGATTTTGAAATTGGTGGACACAGAGGCCAAGTTTGAAAACATGAAGGCGTGGAATCCTGATTTTGAAATTTGTAAGGATGTGAAAGCCTGATTTGAAATCATGATGGCGTAGAAGCCCGATTTTGAAAGATATGGACACAAAGTCCCAGTTTGAAATCATGTGGGCGAAGAAGCCCGGTTTGAAATTGTGAGGACGTGAAAGCCCGATTTGAAATCATGAGGGCGTAGAAGCCCGATTTTGAAAGATTTGGACATAAAGTCCAAGTTTGAAATCATGTGGGCGAAGAAGCCCGATTTGAAATTGCGAGGACGTTGTAATCACAGGGATTGTACCCCCCTCAACACAGACATGAATATCAAATATGATAGCATGGAAAATAGGATGTGATCGCCACCTAGAGCATTGCCAAATAAAGATAATAATGTGGGCTAACTACTCTAGGAAAGGGGGGAAGAGAACAGAGGAGTACCTGATGTCGCGGTCGTCAGGACGGAAGCGGGTAACCTGAGGACGCATTAGTCTTGGTGGACGCATGTCTTGTCACGTCGCCTTCCTCCATCTCGTTCTCTTCTAGTGCGGGAGATGGTGAGGGGGACCTCCTTCCCGTCCTCCAGCCGGGTAGAGGACAAGAGCCAATCGTGGATCTTCACTTGGGTGCCTGCCAAAACAACGAAAATAAAAAATAAAACCCTGTTAGACTATGTTAAGTGTAGTAGCTATTCTTAAATGAAAGAAAGATGTGGAGCATGGAGGGAATGGACCTGGGGGTGGTTTTTTAAACCCCTTGGGTAGTAGGAAAACGTGGGGAGGAATATGCATGGGGAGAAATCCTGGAAGAGGAGAGGGAGGAACCCTAACTAGCATGTATTCATGTGCAAAACATAAAAAATCAAAACTAAATAGATACTACCCCGTTTGATGTGATTCTAGTTGGAGGTCATAGAGGAGGACGTCTTGAACAACTTTCATGAAGACATCTTGAAGAGATCTGGCCTGGTTTGGGCTGTGGAAGTGACGATAATCCAGCATGTGCAGATCTCGATATGAGAGAGAAAGTGAAGATCAATCTGGTGTAACTTTTTGCACAAGCCACCAATCAACGTGATTCCACTTCAAGGTTGAAGAGGGCTCTGTGGGGAGAAACTTTGATGAAGAAACCTCGAAGAGATCAGGCCTGATTCGACCTTCACAAGGCGTATAAGCACTGCTGGTCCTGGAGGCGATATCAGAGAGAAAGAAGGAAAACAGGAAGAACAACTTCTCCTCTACCTTACGGATGATGGGACCTCGTGAGCAGAGCCTCCAAGGACTTCTCCTCATGGTGGTAGCCTTCCTCTATCCCCTAGAGAGTCCTAGGATGTGTTTTAGATAGAGATAGAGTTCAATCCCGAGTTAGAGAGAGAGTCCAAGTTGTGGGAGAGTTTGAGAGTCTATCTAGAGTTTGGATGGGCTTGGAGGCTCCCTAGGGATGAGGATATGGGGTTTGGGTCGTAATCCAACTCAACGAGACTTTAGATAGGCTCTAGGATGGAGAGAGAGGCCGAAAATCACGTAAAAACGTGTTTACGTGCATGGCGCTGTCGTGTCGGATCGTGGGGCCGCGTTCTTGTCGCGTCCATGCACCAGGTCGCGTCACTAGGGGCAGTGCGCGTAGTGTCCACAAAATGGGTCATAACTCTCTCCACAGACATCAGATTGATATGCCGTTTGTTGTATTGGATTCTAGACTCGGAGGGCTACAAAATGATAGTATGATATACTAGATTTGGATTAGAAATGAGGAGGTTATGAGCTCTCAAAGTGAAGGCATGTTCACAGGACACTAGTACAAAGAGGACTATGGCCGAAGGTTAACAACCGTCGGCGGTTTGAAAAATACCGTCCCCCATAACAACGTCCATGGTCCACCCGTCGTCCATAGACCGTGGTCTATACTTCCGTTGGCCATATCATGGCCGACGATTAACCAACCGTGGCCTTCAAACAACCGTCGTCTATTTATTTATTTTTTTTTTAATATTATTGCCAACAGTTGTTACCGTCATCTTTATGTAATAGCCGACTGTTAAAAACCGTCGAGTGATGTCATGGCCAACGGTCAGGCACCGTCGTCTTTTGTACAATAGCTGACTATTCAAAACCGTCGTGTGACGTCTTTGCTAACGGTCAGGAACTGTCGCCTTTTGTACAATAGCCAACTGTCAATAACCGTCGAGCCATCACCATGCAAATAATAGCCCACAGATCCTGCCATCGACATTTTTTGATAGGTGACAATCCCAACCGTCGCCATGTAGACAATAGCCAACGGACCCAACCATTATTTTTTTATGATAGCTGACGGTCCCAACCATCGCCATATGCACAATAGTCAAAAACTCAAACGTCGCATTTGCATGAACGCCAACAACTCCCATATACACAATAGCTGACGAACCCATCATAAATGTAGTCATTTTTCATACATTCCACAAGCTTAAAATATTATTCAAATGCTTTGGAGATTTTTTTTTAGTAAAGACATCTAAATTAACAATGCACCATTTATTTAAATATAACATAAAAAAATTTCAGCACGTTAATCATTAGTTATCATGTCATATTCAATATGTACAAAACCATCTATCTTGATAGCATGAAAATTAAAATTTATATGAAGAGTCCTATCTAGATAAAGAGGTGCAACTCTATTGTCTTGGGGCTGCAACTGTGATGTTCCACTTGCATCCTGCAATTTCCAACCTATGAAAGCAAACAAGAAAGAAAAAGTGTTAATTTTTCTGAGGCAAGTAACTATGGTCGCATTTTATTAAGGAAAGTACAAAGCAAAGACATAGCTGGAAGAATTAGCAACAAAAGAAATGATATTGCAACATAAAATTGGCACATAAAAATAGGATAAATAATGCACATAATTGATCCTCAAGTGAACTTAATAACCTAAAACGGGATAAGTATATTATAACATGTATTCTGAAGTCTGAAGTCATCAAGATGTGAATGTTACCATGAAAAACCCACAATACACGTAGGTGTAACACATTACACAGATAAAAAACACCAACATAAGCATAGAAATATAGAAGCATTCAATATGCCTTTACTATATAACCTCCTGAAACAGGTTATCATTAAAAAAAGACTTGTTATTTCAAAGAAAATGTATTGACAAACTAGAATGTCAGCATGGTATTCACCATTGTCACTGCTTGGGATGGCAAAACATATAGAACGTTCATGGCAATATTGCTTCACTGCATACTACTACAAGAAATTGTTTTCCTTCTCTGTAGAAATCTTTTCACTACCAGCTAATTGTGCTTCATAAAATAAATGTGTGATTTATCATGTCAAGGTGCCTCTGTTACCTCTTTTTCATCATTAACATCCTATTTCAGTATTACTGATCCAGTTTGTGGCCCACATGCAGCTACAGGCATTCCATAAACGAGGATTATCAAGCTCAAGCAACCATACATGAGAACATGAATGCTTAATGCTTTTAGACTATTCAAACAAGGCATAAGAGGAAACATCATAAAAGTGGTTCAAACTGACAAGAATAGAGACACCAATAACTAACCTTGTTCACCCAGAGGTTCTTTCGTCACTGCATTGGTCAAATGATCTAAATGATGAAGAAAAAATTGGTTAAACAGAGCATACTTGATGGAACTTGAAGGCTTCTTATGTTGGAAGAGCTCTAGAATCAAGATACAATTGATCTCACCATTATTGATCCAACCATCTTTGGAAGAATTGTTCAAATTAGCAGGAACCTAGATAATCTCTGCTTCAATATTCCTTGGCTGTGGCGATGGTACAATTTGAGGTGCTAGCATGTCTTCAAGCACCAGAAACACAACTAATTGAAATTACAGCCCAGCAAAGTTAATGAAGACAAAAGGTTTGGGGTACAAATGGCTGACCCATATCAGCAATCCTGTAGTCCACATCTCGTACTGGATCAGCAGTGTCTAATTTGTTGACAGAAGCTTCTCTTGCACGCTTTGTTCCTTGGTTTTCTACCTGAACTTTGACCTCATGGCAAGGAAAGGCATGGAAAGTGTCCTCCTTTTCGCATGACGTCTGATCAAATACCAGGACCACAAAGTTCAGGTCCCCATCATATTGAAAGAGTAGAAAATCACTAATCCCCAGATTATGGTCGGCCACAAACTCCTCCCATGGCAACATAAGAATGGGAATCAAAGACTACACACATTACACATGGGATACCTCTGCACTAACCCATTAATAACATAAGAAATGACAACTCTCCATTTGATTACATGCTCAAATAAATTTACATACAACATTTATAATCAAGAGTATATACAAGGTTTACTAATTTAAAGTATAATCGGATTAAGCTAAGAAGAGCAATTAATATGAATAGATGATAGAAAATAGAAAAATAGTAGTTTACTGACAACTCTGAGTTTGGAAAAGTAGATGTCCCCCAGAAACAATGGAGGAAATAAATTATATTGCCTTGGAAAATTATGCTTGGGTCCAACCTGTTGCTTAATTTATTGTAGATGAGAAACCTCACAGTGAAAGCCCTAGAAGCATCCAAAGCAGAAAGGAAAAAAAAGACACTGAAAAAACTGTCATATGATGACATCAAGCCAGAAGCCTCCACTGTTTCATGTTCTGCATAATCCCGTCATTGTTGACAACCTGCATTTGACAACCTGCATTTGACAAAGATGAACCCAATGAAAATTTACCGGCCAACAGATCTTCCCGTTCTGGAGTGGAAATCTCTCCACATCCACCTTGAAGGCATTTAGCATAAAAACTTGTCAGCCCATCTATAGCTGTAGAGAAGACTTCAGACTTTTGAGGATGTGAGGGTCACATCCTTTAGAGTTTAAACTATGGACAACTTCTTCCTACCAGCCTTTCCAATGTCCCAAACCCAATGGTAATGGTATTACATCCAAGATCACAATGCCACACATATAACCAGATAAAAAGGCCCAATCTGCAGCCTAACATTAAAATAAACAAGGAAATTAGATTCATGACACCACTCAAATACAGAAAATGTCAAGACATGTAACAATAATTTTTCCACATAAACGAAGCATAAAGATATTTAATAGTTTATTCATTAGTGTTGCAGGTGTCCACAATCTATGAACAACAGGGTGTAAATGACCATTTAGCCATCAAGATAATTGGGATGCAGATTGGCATAATGATAATAATCTGGGCTCCATTCTGCAGTCTTCAGATAAAGAGTGAGTAAACTTCTCAAATCTATTATGAAAACAGAATATGTTGTTGCAGCTACTCAATTCCAGACAATTTGTAGAAATGCAAAACATACAAAAAGGAAGGAGAAGAAATCACTTCAACTCAATCATCAACCAGAATGCAAAAGCAAGAGGAGATTGAAATAATGTTATGGTCTTCAATGTTTTAATAACATCAGTAAGTTAACTAGGACAGATATAAAGCACAAGTCATTCCTCAGGAATATGTTGCAATTAACATCTGTCAGTAATATAGCACTGTCATTGCCATATCTAATATATTCTAAAAAAGTTACTATTCAAACTTTAATAAATTCACTTATATATCATCTATAGCCATTAATTAACCACCAAACAAAGTCCAAATCAATGACGTCTTTGTAATCTAAAATTTAAAGTCTATATGCAAATGCCCATCTAGCTAGCTAGCTACATAAACGTGTCCAACTCTATGGAAGTGGGGGTTGAGAACGTGATGTCCCAGCACACGACCTATGATCTCCAACCTATAAAAAGAAATGAGAAAATCTCAATACTTGTAGTAGCATAAATAAATAGTTAATTCAGGATATACAAGTCAAAGAAATATATTAAAAAAACTTGCACAACCTTCTTTCAGTTCCCTTGAACACAGAATTCTATGCACCATATACATCAGATCTTCACAGTCTAAGAACCATATACTAATTGATGTTGTTGGTGCTACTTGGTGGTTAGAGTTTTCTTCAACATTCTCCTGAGAATTGTCCTCATATACATCATTAGATGCCTGAAATGGACACTCACCAACCCTATCATGAGATGGGGGAGTATGTTCTGTATCCTCAACTCTACCAATAGTCACTCCAAGTGCATGTGGCTGTTGAACAGTGCTCCTTTGTGAGATAACACCTGAAAAAAAAAATCAACTCTACCAATAGTCACTACAAGCTAGGAAAAATCAACTTCTTCATCATAATCTTAAGAAATTAAAATTACAGATTTTTTTTAATATACCTTACTCTCTTGAGCATGAAGTCTACTAGGTCTTCTATCCTCTACATGTGGCTGTTGAACAATGCTCCTTTGTGAGATAACACCTGAAAAAAAAAAAACAACTCTATCAAGAGTCACTACAAGCTAGGCAAAATCAACTTCTTCAACACAATCTTAAGAAATTAAAAGTATAGATTTTTCTTTAATATAACTTACTCTCTTGACCATGAAGTCTACTAGGTCTTCTATCCTCTACATGTGGCTGTTGAACAGTGCTCCTTTGTGAGATAACACCTGAAAAAAAAAAAAAACAACTCTACTAAGAGTGACTCTAAGCTAGGAAAAATCAACTTCTTCAACACAATCTTAAGAAATTAAATGTATAGAATTTTCTTTAATATAACTTACTCTCTTGAGCATGAAGTCTACTAGGTCTTCTATCCTCTACATGTGGCTGTTGAACAGTGCTCCTGTGTAAGATAACAACTGAAAAAAAAAAAAACAACTCTACCAAGAGTCACTACAAGCTAGGCAAAATCAACTTCTTCAACACAATCTTAAGAAATTAAAAGTATAGATTTTTCTTTAATATAACTTACTCTCTTGACCATGAAGTCTACTAGGCCTTCTATCCTCTACATGTGGTTGTTGAACAGTGCTCCTTTGTGAGATAACACCTGAAAAAAAAAAACAACTCTATCAATGGTCACTACTAGGTAGGCAAAATCAACTTCTTCATCACAATCTTAAGAAATTAAAAGTATAGATTTTTCTCTGATATAACTTACTCTCTTGAAGTCTACTAGGCCTCCTCTCCTCTACATGTATATTTTTCCCATCAAATTCAATGGAGAACTGTTTTTCTCTATTCTGTTGATACTCCCTCAGCATACCATTGTCACGAACAACTGCAAAATCAAGATAAAGTAAAGTTACTTGAAATAAGAAGTAAAGTTATCCAGATAAGAAGTAAAGTTACACATCCATTTTACACATTCTGCATTCATAAACATTGAAATAACCAGCATCTTGATGACAAAAAGAAAATAACTTGCTTGTTGGAGGATATGGTGCATGCCTATTTTGCGGGGTAAAAGTGTCACTTGGAGTTTTCTTGCTATGTAATGAAGTTACAACCTTGTTCCTTGTTTTTGGTGGCATTTCTCTGTAAAAAAAAAGTTACTTTAGAAAATGCAAAATGTACATTAAAAGGGTATAAAAAAACACAAGGTAATGCCAAGATGTTGCACTATTTAAAGACTTCCTTTTTAGTCACTTCAAAAAATGTAAAATGTACATTAAAAGGGTATAAAAAAACATGTATTGTTCGCATAGAATTTTAAAAGTAGTGAAGACAACAATTACACTAAGAAATGACATTGAATGCTATAAGTGAATACCTTTGTTATTTTTTATTTTTCTTCCTCACTGCAGCTAATAAATCTTCATCGATTTGTGTACCAACACCAAGCTCCCTTCTCACCCAAGAAACATCATTATCACTAGCTTCTAAGTTATCATTTGGTATCGTTGGCTCTATGCCTCTCAAAATTGGAACATCCTCATTTTCCTCATCTTAAGTTTCAACTATAGGTACTTCATAAGTATCTCTTGGTTTCCATCGGCAGACAACACTCCATCCCACCTTTAAAGGGTCAGCAGAATAATACACTTGTTGTGCTTGTGATGGAAATATAAATGGCTCATCTTCATAAGTTGATCGTGTTGTATTCACAGAAGTGAGTTTGAAATCATCCATTGATAGGCCAAGTCCCTTTTTCATATCATACCACTTGCACTTGAAAAGAATTATGGGCGATAAGGTACCAAACTGAAACTCTATTATGTTTTGCAGAATGCCATAAAAAATATTTTCATTGTCACCAATTGTTACAAGGCCACTGTTTTGTGTAACTCGTGTCTTATCCACAACTTCTACTTCAAATTTGTATCCATTTATGAAAAATCCTTGGTATAAGACAATGTCATATTTAGGACCTCGAGCAAGACATGTCACTTCTTCTGGCAGAGTCATTTGCTCTCTTAATTGATCAACCTAAAAATATAGAAAAGGAAAAAAAATGTTAATATTAATTCCTTGAGAGAATATTAAAGTGACAAAAGAGAGTACAAAATTTACATAATCCCTAAACCATCCAACAAATTTGTTATGCTGCTCTAATTGGATACGGTCATCACTCCAAGTTGGATGTTGGCCTTTCACAAAATTTTTATGCACCCTATATAGAAAAGGAAAAATATATAGGTTAGTTGAAGAAATAAGTACTAAATAAAGAGGTTTATAAAACCATACATCAAACATACAGTATGTATGGTTGTATTGATGGGGTATTGAATAATAAAAAACGATGTGCTTGATATGCATTCTCTGCAGTTATATGTTGTGAAACTCCTGCTCCTATAGATCCCTCATCAAATCGCACCGGTCTATTTAATTTACTTTCTACATCATTCAGGTAATGTGCACAAAAGATTGTAGCTTCCTCCATAAGATAACCTTCTGCAATCGAACCCTCAGGCCGACTTCTGTTGCGTACATAATTCTTTAGTGTTAGTAAAAATCTCTCTATTGGATACATCCATCGGAACTGCATCGGTCCTGCAAGTTTAGCCTCTGTAGCAATATGAACAGTCAAGTGCACCATGACATCGAAAAATGCAGGAGGGAAAATCCTCTCTAATTTACAGAGGATTATGGGAATCGATTTTTCAAGTTTTTCCATTGTCTTAACATCTATCACTTTAGCACACAACTCTCTAAAAAATATGCAATACTCATTCAATTCTAAAGCAACATATTTTGAAAGTGCAGTTCTCATGGCTAATGGAAGAAGTTGTTGCATCATTACATGACAATCATGACTCTTCATTCCCACAATTTTTCGTTCTCGTGGTCGTACCTGCTGAGAAATATTTGAAGAAAATCCATCTGGCAGTTTCAAATTTTTCAACACCCCTAAAAACCTTTGCTTCTCCACATTGGTCATATTGTAAGAGGCATGAGGCAAAATAAATTTCCCAGCATACTTCTTTGACTGTCTAACATGTAGAGGCTTCCTGATTTTCAACTTCTTCATATCAAGACGTGCTTTAATGTTATCCTTACTTTTGCCATCACTTTGCAGAATTGTATGCAAGATTTTTTCACAAACATTTTTTTCAATATGCATAACATCTAGATTATGTCTAACTAATAAGCTTTTCCAATATGGGAGCTCAAAAAAAATACTTTTCTTCTTCCAACCCTCTGGCAATTCTTGTGCTTGGTTCTTACTAGCTCAAGGTACATCGTCAGGATCTTTCCCGAATATGACATTATTATAACCTTCCCACTTTCTTAACACATCATCTCCAGATAAAGGAATTGAGGGTAGTTCATACTCAACTTTACCATTGAATGTTTGAGTATCTTCTCTCCAATGATGGTCATATGGTAAAAAACGACGGTGCTTCATATATACACACTTACGACTAAAAGGAAGATATATTGATCCATGGCGAACATGACAAATAGGACAAGCTTTATATCCATATGTGCTCCAACCAGACAACATACCATATGCTGGAAAGTCATTAATTGTCCATAAAACAGCAGCATGCATTTTAAATAGTTGTTTTCTCTCAACATCATATGTCTCTACTCCATGCTCCCATAATATTTTCAACTCTTCAATTAATGGTTGAAGATAAACATCAATATCATTGCCAGGAGATTTTGGACCATCTATAAGAAGAGACACCATAAAGAAAGATTGCTTCATTGCTAACCATGGAGGTAAATTATAAGCTATTAAAATGACAGGCCATGTGCTTATGCTGCTACCTGTTGCTATCTTAAATGGACTAAAACCGTCGCTAGCCAGTCCGAGTCTGATATTACGGGGATCTCTACTGAAAGACGGAAACTTTTCATCAAAATCTTTCCAAGCCTTAGAGTCTCTGGGATGACTCATTTTCCCATATTCATCTTGTGGAGTTGTATGATGCCATGTCATTAAATTTGCTGTCTTCTCTGACATGAACAACCTTTGAAGCCTTGGGATTAAAGGAAAGTGACGAAGAATTTTTACTGGCACAGTCTTTTTTCCTCTTGTATTGCTTTTTCTCTCCTTCCATCTAGAAGCATTGCACCTCGGATATCTATCAAGATTTTCATATTCTTTTCTAAATAATACACAATCATTTGGACATGCATGTATCTTCTTACAATCCAGACCCAATTGGGACATCATCTTCTTATATTCATACCAAGAACCTGGAAGTGTATTATCAATAGGCAATGCATCTTTGAATAATGCAAGCATGGCAGAGAAAGATTTATTGCTCCCTTTGTGTAGGCACTTGAGTTGAAATAAACGCACATTGAATGAAAGCTTCGAATACTTATTACAATTTGCATAAAGAGGTTTACTAGCTTCTTCCACGAGCTTTGTAAATGTGTTTGTCTCTTGATTGTGCTCTTCATTTTGGACATCATCATTGACATGTTGCCACATAAATGCATCATTTAACATCCCAGCCATATAATCCATTGAACCAGTAAGCATAAGATCAGCCACTTGAGATTTTCTATAAGATTCCCCATGGAATTGCCAAGTAGTGTATCCTTCAGTAAATCCCTCTCTAACAATATGATAATGAACGATATCTTTTTCACGATAAAACTTATTTTCACACTTAATAGCACGGACATCTCATCACTGAAGAAGAATCATTGTTCAAATTTTGTGATGCAAATTTCATGAATTGCTCAACTCCAGCCAAAAAATATGTATTAACACATTCTTGTTTGGTCTTATATTTATACATCCAACTCTTATCAATGATATAATTTAACTCCATCTTGTAAAGAAAATAAACATAGTTAGCATGTAAAGTCACACAATAAGCTAACAAAAAAATTAATATAGTGAAAGATGTAGCGCTATGATAGAAAAATTGAAAAGTTAATGTTGCAATAAACAAACAAGTAAGTTGCATTCCCCCCCCCCCCAACTCACAACTAATCAGCAATACTGCCCTCTATGCAAAAAAATGTGTTATAGACTGACTAAATGAAATGACATTGACTGGCTTGCCAGTTTGTGTTGTATACAGTTCATTGCCAATTTAAATTTCTTCCTCACTTTCTTATGCATATTATTTTATCTATATACATGGTTAGGCTTCTTTGATTCACTAAAGCTATTAATAACCCTTTGACAATTTCTCTATTGGATTGCCATTTGACTATGTCAACCATTGAGGACTGCAATGAACGCCCCCCACATGATATCCCCAAAATCTGCCATGTAGGACATCTCTGGCTTGGCTTTGTACGCAGTATAGGTTTGCATAGTTCCTGGTGGACATCAGATTTACATGCAGCTTATATGAGAGGGAAGAGGAGAGAGAGATGATTGCAGATTCTTTAAATAATCAGAAGTGACCACAAGCTTACTTACAGGTTGGAGAGGCTTATTCTGGGTTACTTACCAGAGAATACATGTCATAATATATAGCAAATCACTAAAATATAGACATCACGTACAATAAAAACCTGGGTTAAAATAAAACAATGGACCATAAAACATGTATCCTACAGAAAATTTCTAGCAGAAAATGTTCCCAGGCTTGATATATGCCCAGAATTTCTAAGAGTGGTTAGTAGAACATGTAGCTCATACTTTTTACCTGGACCACTTGAGTACATGAACAAATGCAAATTAAACTAGTAAGCACAATGAAAAGTTAAACACTTGGTACATTAAATATGATGTTTTTTCATTAAGCTCACTGGGCACCATCTGCAGGTTATTATATACACGTACTTGATGATGTTTTCTTTGTGTGCCAGCTTGATTTGGAGGAGGATTTACTAAGATTTTCAGATGATTTCTGGACGTGGCCATCCAATGATCATTCGGTGTTGGAGTCCGTAGATAAGCATGGAGATTGATAGCCTTCAATCTATACCCATATGGGTTACTTTGCATGGACTCCCAATGTATTTATGGACTAGGCGCTTTATATAGACAAGTTGAGAAAACGCTTGTCCTGTGTTCTTGTTTCTTCATCTGGTGAAATACCAGATTATATTCACTTTAAAGATTATATTCTCTTCATCTGGAAGGCAAAGAGGTGTTCTTCTTGCTCATCATTCAGGCACCTCCAATGTACAATGCAAACAAGGTCTTATTATTCGCAAGGAATACCGTTCAAAACCAGTGCAAAAGGAATCACAAGCTAATGAGGTGGAAACAAATATCACAGCAAATAATTCATTTGTTGTCCTTTCTCAGCAACAAACCAATAAAAATAATCATACTACGTGCCAAGGGATCTTACTGAGAACGAAAAGGGCGAGGGCCGAGGGAGTCTGGGCTGCTTGGAGAGGGCACGCGGCGGATGTTCTGCCCACTCTTCCCCTTCCACTGGCGGGGCAAGGCGAGGGTGAGGGCGCCCGGGCGTCGGAGAGAGGGCGTGAGGCCGGCAATCCTCTGCCCGCTCTACTTCTTCCCTGGGCAGGGCGGGGCGGGGTGAGGCGAGAGAGAGGCAAGCACATCTGACTGCCTGGGAGAGGGCGCGAGGTCGGCAGGGAGAGAGCGCCCGGCCTGCAGTCCTCTGCCCACTCTGCTCTCTGCTTCTTCCGAGGGCGAGGCGGGACGAGGCGAGTGTGGGGCGAGGCGAGGGCGTCTGGGCTTTGTGGGGGCACGAGGCCGGCAGGAGAGGGCGCACGGCCGGCGATCTTCTGCCCCTGTATGTTTCTTCCACGGGCGAGGCGGGACGAGGTGAGGGTGGGGCGAGGCGAGGGTGTCCGGGCTGCATGGGGGCGCGAGGCCGGTGGGAGAGGGCGCGCAGCCGGTGGTCTTCTGCCCCCGTCTGCTTCTTCCGCGGGTGGGGCAGGACGAGGCGAGGGTGGGACAAGGCGAGGGCGTCTGCCTCCGGGCTGTGTGGGGGCGCGAGGCCGGCGGGAGAGGGCGCGCCGCCGGTGGTCTTCTGCCTCCGTTTGCTTCTTTCGTAGACAGGGTGGAACGGGGCGGGGAGAGGCGAGGGCGGGGCGGTTATCGCCTGCTCTCCTGTTCGGTGGCGAGGGCAGGGTAAATTGGCGGGGTTCTCTGAATTAATGACAGCTATACAAAATTAAAATATAATTATTAAACCATAGTTAATATAAAAAATATAAATTGAATAATAAATTTCATATATTAAACCACAGTTAATGAGTTGTCCATTCTCAAATAAATAGTCGACGGTTAAAACCATTGGCTTTATGTAGAACCGCCGACGGTTCTTCATGAGCGGTCGTCTATTCCATGATTTGTACTAGTGGGATTGGGCAGATTGCACAGTTTTGATGTTTCAAGTGGATCTTGGCCATGGGCTTGAGAATGGACTTGAAATTAAGGGTGAATGGGCTCATGATGGGCCAAAGAAGGACTCCAAAGTGATGATCAATTTGGGACATTAATGATATGGACAAGAAATGTGCTCAACTTATAGGCTGAAAACGGGTGTCTACAGATTGCCCCTCCTTGATGCCTGCTTTGCAAGGGAGCGAAGCGGAAAGAGAGCGAAGTGTAATGAAATGGAATGGCGCGAGGATGAAGAAGAGTGGACTGAAAAGTGGGCATCAACGTAAAAGAGACACCCGTCACAACCAATAAGCGATAGAAATTCTCAGGAAGACTCTAAACTAACCTCAAGGAAGAGCGAGCACGGACGGCTCCTGTCTGGAACGACAAAAAAAGGAAAACAAAAGAAGGATGATCAACCTCTTGATTAAGAGGTACCCTAGCCGATTGGCCTGCAGGTTTCATCTTGGGAGGACATGTGCGTGCCAGGCGGGTTACGATGACTCAAGGCCTGGGAGCGGTTCGCAACCAAGACGGATCAAGGGGAATATTTAAGCTGATTTGGATGAAATGAGGGAGTAAATTCCAGACAGGAGTCGTACTGGCCAACTGAACCAAGTGACTAGTTCAAAGAAGACCTTCAAATTGTGAGTGGAATATGATTTCTTGTTCAAGAAACTTAAGCATGATTGACCATCCCCAGGGAAGCAACCTTTGACAAATCATGAGGCATGAAGCTCAAAGTCCTACATGATGTATGCTGGGCTAAAATAAAAGAAATCATCAAATCAATTATGCAAAGAAAGGAGAAAATAGAAAATACTCAAGGATAATATTGTTAAGACGAATAAGAATGGGTCAAGAGACTACCTGCAACCGCAGTGCAGGCCTGGATCCATTGTCCCCAAACTTATTTAACTCAACGGCCTATCTAGCGGTTAGTAATGTGCACCTAGATTATCACTGTTTTTGTTGAAGGGGAACTCAAATCCCAGAACACATTGAAAACTAGCCGGTCCTTGAGATAATATAGTAGCATAAGTACCATATAGTAATGCAGGGATAAGGGATAGAGATACTTACCTGAATTTACGTGTGGAGGGCAGAACTCACAAAATTAATTTTGTGTCCTTTTTTTGTGTAAATGAAGAAATAAACAAAGCACTAAACAAGCTAACAACAACAAGCATACACAGCTCAGTCACCCACATGATTGAAACAAAGCACTGAAGAACATCCAGGTTCACACATAGAGAGTCCTCTCATGGAGCCATTCAGATGAAGGAGAATATGTATGGGACTTCAGAAGGACTTTGTGGGATAATAAGCTTGAAATTCAAATCATGGATGGGACTGAGGAGGAGAGACAGATCGTAAAGATGATGTGAGCAAGACTCAAACAAAAGCAATGAAGAAATATTGAGATCTGAGCGAGCAATGCTTGGGAGCCAATGTACCTACACACTTAGCATGTATAATTAGATCTGCTCATTTTTGTTATTTTTAGTTTGAAAACATTTGATTTTTTTTGAGTTTTGATTGCTTTTTCTTTTAGATTTTTGGTAATATCTAATTTTTTTGGATTTTTTTAGAAATATCAAAATTTTTTTGGATTTTTATAGAAATATCAAAAAATTTTGGATTTTTGGTAATATTTAATTTTTTTAGATTTTTGAAAATATTTGATTTTTTTGTATTTTTTGCAATATTTGATTTTTTTTTTGGATTTTGAATAACGCCTAAAGCCGACGTTAGCCCATCCTAAAAAGACACGTGAGACGGAAGGTACTCACCCTTGCTACTACAACACTAAAGCAAGATCAAACTACTGGCAAGGGGTCCCCATTCATTCCCTTTTCATTAAAGACCAGCAAAAGGTCGGATGTGCATTAAGATGGTGGCGTCCTATAGATGGTTGCCCCTAGCTTACAGTGCCACTACAAAGGCCATACCCGGGAGACGACCCAACCTTATAGAGAGAAAGAGAAGAAATTTTGGGGATAAGTCTAGTGCAAGCTTTAAAGGACAAGTTAGGCTTTGCTTCCTTCCACGACATATCTCTTAGAAGTTCAATCTGTTTAGGAGGGACTTTTGGTCACTTTATTGTGCCTATTTCTTGTTTGGGGTATGTGTACGACCGGGCTCAAGGGCGTCCCGCGGGGAACTATACTGCCACTCTTTGCCATGCCCCTATTCCTTGATTTTCTTTCATTTGTTCTTCTTCTCTTTTTATTTTCCTTTTCTTTTGCAGGCTTGATTGACCATCCCTATTTGAGATGTCCCCTCAGCAAGGTGTGCTTAGGTTGGTCACCTTACCTAAATAGTCTTTTTGCCTTTACACTTCGACCGAGTAAAGAAGAGAATAGCTTTTGCACCATGTAGGTATGGCCTAAATAGCAGCGATGTTTGCTAGAGGAGATGACTAAGGTTGCCATGTGAGTGTGTGATGATCCTTGCTTAAGGTGACCTTTTATGACAGGGAATGAACGTCGGTTCCCTAGCGCGGAGCAATCTCTAGCCTGAGTGCTGCAGAAACAAAATAAACCTAAGACTGACTCGACCACTCTAGTTGTGAATTGAGATGACTCTCTTTGATGCTGTTTGTGATGAAACAAAATTTACATGATTATTTGGTGAGCAACATGACCCCTTTATTGAAAGAGTGACCTGCATTAGTCTTTGAACTTTGATTTTGGTTGATTTTAATTAGCTCATTTGTAGGAAACCATGGAAAATAGGGATCAACAAAAAAAATATGAGTCAACTCAACACAAACAAGAGGGAGACAAAACTCTACATGAATATGAGAGATAAGAACCTTTCAACAAAAGAATATACAAAGAAGGGAAAGAATGTTAGTGAGGACTAAAGCCTCGAAAATAGTGAGAGAAAGGGTCAGGACCCTGAGAAGGTAGCGAAGGATGAATCGGGTCAAACCCGAGATCAGGAGGGGTTGGAGGAAGGAACTGTTGGATAGAGGGTGGAGGATCTGGTGGATCAGAAGGTGAAGTGGAAGGAAGGGAATCAGGACCAAGATTGGATGCCCCTGAAGAATGTGGACCCGGCCTACAATCAGGAAGCTCGGGTGGAAGAGGAAAAGGGGAATCCTGAGCACTAGGAAGAAGGACAGGTGACCCAGGTGGATGCGGAAAGAAAACCTGGGAACCCCGAGGGTGATTGGGTGGCTCAGGAGGAGAGGATAAAAAGGCATCTTGAGTACCCAGAGGATGATCAGGGAGCTCAAGTGGAGAAGGTGAAAAGAAAACCTGAGTACCCAGAGGGTGATCGGGCGGCTCAGGTGGAGGAGATAGGTGAGGGTCCAAAGACCCGAGGGGAGTAGGAGGGGAAGAATGCGGCATTAGTCCAGGATTGAGAGATCGGGCACCTCTTCTGGGAACTAGATTGACCAGGATGAGTAGCATTGAAAGATCAAGGTCAGAGGATGCGAGGATAGGGAGATCGACATTTTTCTTGTAGAATTTGAATCTTGATTGCAACCTCCTTTGCTTCTTGGCAAATTTCTTCTTGTGACGCCATAGCTTCTTCGCTCTCACAGACAGATACGACGGTTTCTTCTTGACATGTCTTCTTAAATAGCGGGACCAGGCAGCAGATGGCCTCGCTCTTCTCCGCAGCCACATGGCTCTCTCCTCAATTGCCATAGTTGTCATGATTGCTGTGTGCGCACTTGCCCCTTGGCTATCATTTGTATACCCAACCTTTATAGACACCCATGGGGGAATGCCATAAATTGGCTTTTTCATGTGGATAGTGCAGACCCATGGGAACTTGATGCGTGGTACCATAAGCTTGAGATTTGGCACATTGGCTTGACAGTCTGGCATGAAAACTAACTCCTTTGACAGTTGAAGAGGGGAGGCTTCTGGGCGTGTGATGGGTGGCACTAGCACGGCCAACTGACTGACAGACTGAGGCAAATTGCAAAGGGTTCTCGGCAAAACCTTGAGTGTTCTTGGTGACATAGCAATGTGCCACTGGTCAGGTTGAAAGATGGAAAGGAGGGCTTTGGATGCTTCGGGCAGCGTGACTTCTTGCCCCTTGAGTGACAGCTGATTCATGATGGCCTTAGCAGCCGCGTGAGATAGCACGACATTTGTAGAGAACCCCTTCTCTTGACCAGCCATATGCAATATAACTGAGCGAGGAGTGATGATGGAATTAATGGTAGCATCTCCAATGAGCAGTGTAATGGCTACCATCCCCGCTTTGGATCTGGTTGGCACTAGGGCCTGGGAACTCTTTTTGACAGTGCTCTTCTGGGGAGATGAAAGCTCATCCTTCCTGAATGTGCCCGAGATAAGGACATAGACCGACATGCGACTGATGTAGTTGTAAGGGTCGAAACACATGATCGGAACTGAGCTACCTTTACTCGGTCCATCTTGCATAGGAGAAGTAATTTCAAGGCATGCTGCTGGTGATGCACACCCGCTCCATTGGGATGTGGTGATGGGATGCATGGTGGCTATGGTGGGTTCGTCAGATGCGAAGGGCTTGGTGTGAGGTAACTGGGTGGTGGCAAGGATAGGCTCGTGCGGAGAGAGCTCTTCCTCCAACTCAGAGGCTGAAGCATCCTTACTCTTGGGAGTAGGAAACTCTTCTCGGGCTCAGAGGTGAGTGGAGCTTGCTCGAGCCTTGGTGTTGCGGTAATGGCTTGCTCAGGTGCAAGTGGTAGTGGGGTGGAGATGATGGCAAGGGGTAATGATGGAGGGTTTGTAGGAGTGGAGGGGTTAGTGGTTTGCGGCATTGGTGGAGATGACTGACAGTGCACCGACACAATGGGTCGAGCTAACAGCTTGTCATCACGGTGCGATGCGGTAGGTGTGGTGGTGATAGCTTGAGCAAGGGTTGACGGAGGGGGTTGTTGAGGTTGTGACGGAGCAGGTGGTGCACTTGGAGGATAAGTAAAGAAGTGTCATCGGCCTTGAACTGGTGGAGATGACGACTGCCTTGATGCTTGCGCTCGCTATCTTGACTGTGCTGTCAGTTGCTTGGGCGGCTGTTCCGCTGCCTGTGGTGGAGAGGGCTGCTACCCCTGGCCCTGTGCTTTGCTCTTGTCTTGATAATGTAGGATGAGTCTATGCATTTCGGCCCAATTTATCTTGTGCTCTAGATCAGATCACATCTCGGAATTCGCAGCAGTTCTCGACTGTATGCCCCAGATGGCGATGATACGGGCAATGTTCAGATTGGTCCACTATCATGTCCCAACTTGGCTTTTATGGAGGGAGTTGCAATGCATTCATGGACATCAGGGCCGTGAAGACATCAGAAAGGGACTCAGGCAATGGATGATAACGAGCTCGCTTTGGGCCAAGTGGATGTTGGGTTAGATGAGTAGTGGATGGTGTGGTGCGGCGGCACGGGCGAGGTGGTTGTTCTTGTGGAAGTGGAGCGAGTTGGCTATAGGGAGGTGGAGATGTGTAGGGATTAGCAGAGTGGGTAGACATGGGGTGGTGGATGGTATCAACTTGGGCATGGGTTTGGACTCCCTCATAGGTGGGCCCTTGAAATGTGCAACTGGGTTGTTGGGCCTCAAACAAGGATGGCATGGGGGAGTCAATGAGTTGTGTTTTGATAAAGCGAGCATGACTAAATAACTGTTGCATGGATGTGATGTCGTTCATAGCCAAAATGTGGCGGTATATGGGTGTTGCATTGGCAATGATGAGCTTGATCTTCTCCTCTTCTGGGATGTGCATTTGGGCATGCGTGGACATTTGACGCCACCGGTCAGCATAAGTTGCAAATTCCTCGCCAGGCTTCATCTGCTCAGCTACCAAATCAGCCATTGAATACCTGGGCCCAGCCCAGTCTTGATATTGTTGTATGAACCTGACCTTGACAACTTCAAAATTCTCAACTTCATCAGGAGGCAAGGAATAAAACCACTCTAAAGCGGGTCCATCCAATGACTGCCTAAAAAGGTAAGCCAATAAGCGGCGATCATGTTGGTAGGACACCGAGTCATAGAGGAACTCCTTCATATGGATGTAAGGATCTACGGCTCCACTATATTTGCGATAAACAGGGAGCTGAGAAAGTGGAGGGATCCAGAGACCATGAAAATCAGGAAGTGTATCATTGAAGGAGGGTTTGGGATTTAGTTGCCTCCGCAGGTGGCTAAGCTCTCGCTTCATGGACTCGAACTCAGATTAGAAGTCCTGAGCTGAGGTAGATTGTGAATAGCGAGGGCCAGCCTGGGAAGGAGAGCGGAGTCGAGAGTCAAGGTCCAGACCAGATTGAGTATAATGGGCCAGTTGTGATGATGTGGGCTGAACAAAAGGATGGCCCGATCCAGGAGTGATAATGTGAGTGGGTCTAGAATGAGCAGGATAATGTGGGCATGTTGGGCCCGTCTTGGAAGAAGACCGTAGAGCAAAAGTGGCCAACAATTCGCGGGCCTAGTCCGGGCCCATTTCAAGAAGGAGGCGCTCCAATTCAGCGGCCTCATTAGAAGAAGATGGCGACGGAATAGATCGGGAATGGGCACCCTCATCGGCCTGTTGGGCCTTAGACTGGGCCGAATTTGGAATACACTCATGAGACAAGGGGTCTACATGAGGAGGAGAGGTTGGGGGATAGGTGAAGTGGAAAGGAGCCATGAGAGGATGAGAAATGGGGAAATAAAAGGATACACTAAGATACAAATAAGGGGTACAACAACAGTTACAATCACACAAGAAAGGGACGAGAAGGGAGTTCTCAAGCAAACACCCAAGTTAACATGATAAGCGTTAGGATTTTAGAGTTATAACTTAGCCCTTTAATGGATTGATTTAATTGAAATACACTCGGCTAAAGAAGACCCTAATGGGTATGAACTCAAGTACTCCGGTGATACTAAGGGGGATACACAACTCACACGGGGAGATGGCTCGAACTAGGGGTGCAACGGGTACAACCGGCCCGGTGAACCGCAACATGCGTACGGTCACGAGGACTTACGGAGGTCCTCAGAAGGTGGCCCGAGTCAACCTACGATTGCTCGTAGGTGAGAGGGCTCACTCAACCAAGGGGGAACCTAGACAATGGGATCAATAGTGTATGCAAGGGCCTAAGTGCCCAAAATGTATGCACAAGTAACAAGAATGATCAAGCAGGGTGACCAACAGGGTCTCGGGGAGAGTCGCGGCGGCCAGATACACTGCGACCCTATCGCGACAGAGTGGTCTGCCGCGATATGAACAGAGCCCCGAAAAACAGCAGTCAGTCACAAATACAAAGCATACAGACTAACCTAGCATATGATATGAGCATGAAATCACAAGATCAATCTAGCAGAGGTCATGAAGCACCCAGAAACCGACGCATGGATCAAAGAAATAACACACAAAGTGTACCTGTAGACGCGACGCTCATCCACGGCGCGGCCTGGTAGCATCCTCAAGACCCGCCGCGACAGAACCCGAAAACTTACAAAAGAAAGAAAAGGAAAATCCGAACCCTAGTAGGACTCTAACAGACAGAAGCGCAAATATACATAGCAAAATAGCATGGGGAAGACATGGATACACCTTCAGTGAAGGAACAACACATGAGGAAGAGGGAGAAAACGAACCTGTAGTCGCGTCCGCCCTTATGGACGCGATGCTATCGCGGCGGCGCGATGCGCTGCGTTAATAATCGAGAACAAAAGGATAAGAAAGACACAGGAACAAACCTAACAGGGTATCTAATAAGCACATAAACAGATCATCATGGCAGGCACACAAGAAAAATCGGCGAAGCTAGCACTGAAGGTCCCACCGTGATCGCCAAAAGGTGTAATCACAGGGATTGTACCCCCCTCAACACAGACATGAATATCAAATATGATAGCCTAGAAAATAGGATGTGATCGCCACCTAGAGCATTGCCAAATAAAGATAATAATGCGGGCTAACTACTCTAGGAAAGGGGGGAAGAGAACAAAGGAGTACCTGATGTCGCGGTCGTCAGGACGGATGCGGGCAGCCTGAGGACGCGTCAGTCTTGGTGGACGCGTGTCTTGTCACATCGCCTTCCTCCATCGCGTTCTCTTCTAGTGCAGGAGATGGTGAGTGGGACCTCCTTCCCGTCCTCCAGCCGGCCATAGGACAAGAGCCGCTCGTGGATCTTCGCTTGGGTGCCTACCAAAACAATGAAAACAAGAAATAAAACCCTGTTAGACTATGTTAAGTGTAGTAGCTATTCTTAAATGAAAGAAAGATGTGGAACATGGAGGGAATGGACCTGGGGGTGGTTTTTTAAACCCTTAGGTAGTAGGAAAATGTGGGGAGGAATATGCATGGGGAGAAATCATGGAAGTGGAGAGGGAGGAACCCTAACTAGCATGTATTCATGTGCAAAACATAGAAAAGAAAGTAAAAATCAAAACTAAACAGATACTGCCCCGTTTGATGTGATTCCAGTGGATGTCGTAGAGGAGGACATCTTGAATAACTTTCATGAAGACATCTTGAAGTGATCTGGCCTGGTTTAGGCTGTGGAAGAGACGATAATCCCACATGTGCAGATCTCGATATGAGAGAGAAAGTGAAGATCAATCTGCTGTAACTTTTTGCACAAGCCACCAATCGATGTGATTCCACTTCAAGGTTGAAGAGGGCTCTGTGGGGAGCAACTTTGATGAAGAAACCTCGAAGATATCAGGCCTGATTCGACCTCCACAAGGTGTACAAGCACTGCTGGTCTTGGAGGCGATATCAGAGAGAAAGAAGGAAAAAGGGATGAACAGCTTCTCCTCTGCCTTAGGGACGATGGGACCTCGTGAGCAGAGCCTCCAGGGTCCTCTCCTCGTGGTGGTAGCCTTCCTCTATCCCCTAGAGAGTCCTAGGATGTGTTTTAGATAGAGATAGAGTCCAATCCCGAGTTAGAGAGAGAGTCCAAGTTGTGGGAGAGTTTGAGAGTCTATCTAGAGTTTGGATGGGCTTGGAGGCTCCCTAGGGATGAGGATATGAGGTTTGGGTCGTAATCCAACTCAAAGAGACTTTAGATAGGCTCTAGGATGGAGAGAGAGGCCAAAAATCACGTAAAAACGTGTTTACATGCATGGCGCTGTCGCGTCGGATTGTGGGGCCGCGTTCTTGTCGCGTCCATACACCAGGTCGCGTCACTAGGGGCAGTGCGTGTAGTGTCCACAAAATGGGTCATAACACTCTCCACAGACATCGGATTGATGCATTGTTTGTTGCGTTAGATTCTAGACTCGGAGGGCTACAAAATGATAGTATTATATGCCAGATTTGGATTAGAAATGAGGAGATAATGAGCTCTCAAAGTGAAGGCATGTTCATAGGATTGGGCAGATTGCACAGTTTTGATGTTTCCAGTGGATCTTTGCCATGGGCTTGAGAATGGAATTGAAATTAACAGTGAATGGGCTCATGATGGGCCAAAGAAGGACTCCAAACTGATGATCAATTTGGGACATTAATGATATGGACAAGAAATGTGCTCAACTTATAGGCCGAAAACGGGTGTCTACAGACGTGAAAGTCCGATTTGAAATCATGAGGGCGTAGAAGCCCGATTTTGAAAGATGCGGACACAAAGTCCCAGTTTGAAATCATGTGGGCAAAGAAGCCCGATTTGAAATTGTGAGGACGTGAAAGTCCGATTTGAAATAATGAGGGCGTGGAAGCCCGATTCTGAAATTGTGAAGACACGAAGGTCCGGTTTGAAAACATGAGGGTGAAGAAGCCCGCTTTTGAAATTGTGAGGACGTGAAAGTCCGATTTGAAATCATGAGCTAGAGTTTTGAAATGCGAATTTCAAAACATGAGCGACAAATATGAGTTTTTTAACTGTTTTTGGCAAAGTGTCACTTTTGAACTATTAATTTTGAAATGTGACTGCAAATTGACACTTTTGAAATATGAGTTCTTTTGAAATCATGAGTGGCAAACTTGTCCATTTTGAAACATGGCTTTTGAAACATGATCGGCGAGACGCCATTTTAAAATATGATTTTTTTTTGAAATCATGAGTGGCAAGCTTGCCAGTTTGAAAACATGTTTTTTGAAAATATGATTGGCGAGTCGCCACTTTTGAAATATGAGTTCTTTTGAAACATGATTGGCAAGTTATCGGTTTTGAAATATGAGTTTTGAAATATGATCGGCAAATTTCTGCTTTTGAAATATGATCGGCAAATTGTCGCTTTTGAAATATGTCTTTTGAAACATGATCGGCAAATTGCCAGTTTTGAAATATGTCTTTTGAAATATGATTTTTTGAAATCATGAATGGTAAGCTTGCCGATTTTAAAATATGACTTTTGAAAACATGGTTGGCGAGACGCCACTTTTGAAATATGATTTTCTTTTTGAAATCATGAATGGCAAGCTTGACAATTTTAAAATATGGGTTTTGAAAACATGATTGACAATTTGCCATTTTTTTTTTAATGCAAATGACGCCTGAATAAGGATAAATCCTTCGGCGACTTCATTAGGGATCCGAAAAAAGAATATGCACTCAAAATCCAGTAAGAAAACCCATGTATGAATATGTATATAAGCGGTGAAAGCCCGATGCAGTACGATCATGCGGGCTCATATCATCGCCTTGCAGAAAATATGCAATTTTGTTGAGGTATTTTTTTGTCTCAGAACCATAGTCCGGCTAGCGGTATGGTTGGCCTGTTTATTATTTTTTTTGATGCTCGTCATCGACAATAATACCTCAAGTGGCTCTAAAAGAGCCGATCGAGACCGTCTCGATGATAAGGTCTCATGTTGGGTGGTCGGTGTGACTGCCTCAGCAAGATGCTTTTTTTGTCATTATTTTTTTTATTTTCTTTTTTTTTAATGAATATTTACATGAATGGGCATTACACGTCCGACTAGCATCGGCCACAGAATAACTCACTTCCAGTGAGCTAACCCTTGCTTATTTGCTTGTGATGGGCTGAAGATCTTGAAGTTCCCCCAGGATACATGGATTCCTCTGTGCATTGAGTGTCTTGAGCTATTTATGCTTTTCTGGCTCGAGCCTTATAGGTTGCGTCTGCCCCCATGTTGGCTAGCCCGTCTGCCGTATGTTCTTTTTTTCTATTGCATTGGAGCCCCATGAGGGCGCGGCGGGTCCACCTTATACTCGCCCACTTGCAGCTCTTCTTTTCTTATCAAGGCCTCAATTTTATCTTTGAGGACATAGCAGTCCTCTATAACATGCCTCGACAGTTGATGATATAAGCAGAACCGGGAATCGTCTTTCTTCTTGATGTCCTCTGACCTTCTAGGCTCAGGTGGGACGATTTTGTTGTGTCGACAGGCCCATTCGAAGAGAGTCTGTATTTTCTCTTTCGGAAAAGAGTATGGTTTTTGCATCTTCTCTTGTAATGAACCCCTCTTTCAATTTCAGCCACAACTTTGTTTAGCCGGTCGAAGGACTTGATCTCGACACCGATCATCCTTTCTAGGATATGCCTGCCCAGGTTTTGCTTGCAAATTTGAACGACGTCCTCTGGATGTAGTGGTCGTCTGCATCTCATGCTGAGATCTCTCCACCTTTTGATATAATCTAAAACTGACTCGTTATCTTGTTGCCTAGTTGCATATAACTCGACTAGTGTGATTTCTCTTTCAGCAACATAGAATCTTTCTATAAACTTCCTTTGCATATCTGGCCAGTTCATAATGGACCCGACTGGTAAATTTGAATACCATTCGAAAGCCAGTCCAGTCAGGGAAGACACAAAGAATTTGAGCAAATATGACTCATCAGTAGCCAACTCCCCCATGATGTTAACATAGCATGCTACATGCTCTTTAGGCGATCCTTGCCCGTTGAATTTTTCAAACTTTGGTGGCTTGCTGATGCCAGGAGGAAGTCTTTTTGTAGCATGATGCACAGGATACGAAACCTGATAGATGTCAAATGGGGTTTGATTAGCATTCCCCCTTTCTGCCAGTTTCGCTTCTATCATTTGTTCCAACATCTGTCTATTCATAATCAGTGTTTGGACCACGTTTGGATGAGGAGGATCTGACTGCATCTGAGCCATAGTGGCAGGCCCTCAATGTGCTGCTGGGTAGGCTATGGGCTGCCCTGGGGCTGTTTGACATGGGATGCCCCCAGCATTGTCTGGTGTTGGCCGGAGTCTTATTGGATGCAGTAGAGTGTCGAGGAAGTTGGTGTCAACTTGCAATGTTTCCACCATGCCCCCTGCTTCTCTTGGTGCCAGAGCATGGGCATCTCTTTCTTCAATTTGCTTCTTCAGCATTTCAATTTCATGTTGGTATCTTTGTATCAACGTTACCACAGTAGGCTCATATGTATGAGTGCTAGGGATATCAGATATCACTTCAGTTGGAGCCCCTCCTGGAGGAATAGGTGGCAGGTTCTTGATATTATCAGCTTCTATTATATTTGCAGCCCCTTCTTGGGCCACTGAGACTATTGGGGCTTTGCCCTTAGCTTCTTCCCTCCAGACAGGAGGATTTGGCCCTTCATTGAGCTTTGGCAATTCATCTTGCTCAGTAGCTAGTGCTCCATGTCGGCTGACCACACCAGTCATACAACATTTGTATATCTACAAAGCTTTGCTCGCTCCTTTTGCCTTTTCATATTTTGCCATTCTTCTAGATGTTTGTAGTTTCTCGGCCTTGCCTTGACATGTATCATCTAGTTACATTGGCCTCGACATTATAGGAGATTCATCCCCCTGCCCTTGTGCTTCGTGAGCTTGCTCAGTTGAGTTGGTTGCCTCTCCAGACATCATGGGTTTGGCAAATAGTGAAGAGGCATTTTTGGCCATTGGGGGTAGGCAGGCTGAAGAAGAGATCTGTGCTTCTTTGACTTCCAACTCAGGAATTATGTTTCCATTGAAAGGAGGAGGGTGCCCCCATAAAGACACTCCCTTTAACAATTCGTCCTCTAGTTGAGGCTCTTGTTGGGCTTCAAATTGCATCTCCTCAAATAGTTGTTGGTGGAGAGAAATCATATTCACAGTCTTCTGTTGAGCTGAGGTTTCATGCGGACGTGGTGGATATACCTTGTACTCGCCCATTTGCAGCTCTCCCTTCTTGATCAAGGATTCCATGATATCCTTGAATACATAGCAGTCTTCTATGGTATGCCCCAAGACTTGATAGTAGGAGATGAATAAAGGATCATCCTTCTTTCTAGCTTGCTCAGGTCTTTTGGGCACCGGTAGTGTAATTTTGTTATATTCAGTTGCCCATTCAAATAGTACCCTTGTCTTTTCCTTGGAGAATGAATAGGGTTTTCTCACTTTATCTTGGAAAGGAATGGTACAACTCGAGACTTTGGACGTGGTACTAGAGGCTCCAGTCATAGATTTATTTATGTTTCTCATTAGCTCGAAGGCCTTAAGATCTTCAGTGTGTACCTCCTTTCTGGCAGGCTTCTTATAAACTGATTTGCCCCTTTGTTCCACAAATGAACTATTGGAATATCTTTCCAGAAATGCCCGAATTTCTGCCACAATATTATTTGTCTTGTCACGTTCAGGCTTCCCTTGTTTGTCTAGCTGGTCTGCCATGGATGTTGTGGCGACCCTCATTATACCGGTACGGTTATACCAACCTACGTCGGTATAGCGAGCGTTGCCACAGTGGGACATTTACCCAACAATGACATTCAGCTGAGATACACGTGAATATAGAAGAAAATAGTCCCTTGTCATGTCAAAATCTATCCCAAATTCTTGGTTTTACCCTTTTGCTACCAGTCTAGCTTTGTTTCTTACCACTCTACCCTCTTCATTTAGCTTATTCCTAAACACCCATCTTGTACCAATGACAGAAATTTCAGGGGTTCTAGGAAAAAGGTTTTCTTTTGAGTACTTCATTTAGCTTATTCCTAAACCTCAAGCGAAAGTATGCATTGTTAGTCTTTGTTTCTACTTGAGGTTTTCTTTTTGTTGTATCATGTTGTTTCCCAAGTATTGTTCCTTCATCTTCATCATCATACCTGTGAGAATTGCATCATTAGTCTTTGCATGATACTCATCAAAAATAACATGTGGAGTTTCTTCCACTGTTCTATTTTTATTGTTAAACACTCTATATGCTCTAGAGTGTTCTGAGTATCCGAGGAAAATACCTAGATCACTTTTGGCTTCAAATTTATCTAAGTCAACTTTATCATTGTTATGAATGAAGACTTTGGAGCCAAAAACTCTGAAATACCCAATACTGGGTTTTTTACCTTTTAAGAGTTCATAGGGAGTTTTCTTCATCATAGGTCTTACCATGGCTCTATTGAGGATATAGCATGAGGTCTTTACTGCTTCTGCCCAACTGCTTCTGTCCAAAGTGAAGGCATGTTCACAGGGTTTTGAAGTGATTACCGGTGCTTTTGACTTGAAAGACTTTCTGGTTTGTTTTCCCCGTGCACATACATCACAAAAACTTTCATTTTTATTAAAAGAAATTTCAAGAAGTCCACTTACCAATTTCATCCTCATGATCTTGTGCAAAATATTGTAGCTCGCATGGCCAAGCCTGCGATGCCACACAGTCAACTCATCCTGTTTACTAGCAACAAGACACAAATTTTTGTTTTCTGGTTCATCTAAATCAACTAAATTGATGTTATTCACCCCTTTTCCAGAAAACTTAGACTTCCTATTTCTTTATCAACAATTTTGCATGCACTTGATTCAAAGATGTCTTTATGGCCTTTATCACACAATTGGCTTATGCTGAGTAAATTATGATTAAGACTATCAACCAACAACACGTTGTCTATTGAGTTAGAGGCATACTTACCTACCTTACCTATGCCAATGATTTGGCACTTATTGTTACCTCCAAAGACAAATTGTCCTCCGTCTTTTTCCACCAGCAAATAGAATTTTTCATTGTCGCCCGTCTTGTGCCTTGAGCAGCCACTATCCAAGTACCATTTGTTTTAATTTTGGGCTGCTAGGTTTTCCTACATAGATGGATCAGACAAGAGGTTTTGGTACCCAAATTACTTTGGGTCCCAATTTTTCATTCAAACTAGAAAGTAAATGCTTTGGAATCCAAACTTGTTTGAGTTTCAATTTGTTTGAATTATTCCAGCATTGTTCTTCATTATGGCCAAGTTTCTTACAAACATTGCATGAAGGAGATTTTCTCAAAGCAATTGTTTTGTTATTTTGATGAACATTCATTAGCATTTTTCCCTATTGATGTCTGGATGCCTGTCCCTTGGCAGCATATTTCCAGGCCTGTCGATAGCTCACATTGGGTCTGTCGACAAACTTCTTAGTTTGTTGAACAGCTGAAATCTTTTGTTTGGGTTGTTGTTGCTTACCCTTTGCTTGAGTTTTCTTGCTCTTGGGAGGAATTTGTTTCCTTGTGCTTGGAATAAAATAAAGAAAGGATGTTATCAATGTCTCACCATGTTTCTTTTGTTTTACTGGTTGGTATCCAAGCCCTTGCTTTGTTACATTAACATTTGCACCCAAAACAACATCAAGATTTTGTTTTCCCTTTACAAGTCTTGTAAGATCTTCAGTCTTTTCTTTTAACTCTTTTTCAGTTTGTTCCAACTTTTTCTTGATTTCTTGATGTTCATGTTGAAGATTTTTAAGAGAATTTATTAGACTTTGTTTTTCCTTTTCACTTTCTTGCAATTTTTCTTTCATGCAATCCATTTCCTCACTGTGAGCTTCCTCGTCAATTTTCATCATCTCAATTTCTTTATTTGGAATGGTAATTTGTTCATCATTGGATGTGCTATGAATAAATGAGTTGATTTTCTTTTTCAGTGCTTTGATTTCAAACTTGAACTCACAAAATTTCTCAAAGAGCAGTGTGTAAGCTTCTTCTCATTCATCTACAGTATAGTTCTCAAAGGAAGAGTTTACCTCAGCGGAGCCCTCACTCCTTGCCATTAAGCAGTGAATTTCTTCATCTCCTGAGCTTGCTTGTGCGTCCTCGTCTTCGTCTTCATCACTCCAAGTTGTCAACATTGCCTTGGCTTTCTTGAAGGTGAATTTTTCTTTCTTCAGTTTCTTCTTGAGCTCCGGGCATTCTCCTCTCATATGCCCTGGTTTCTTACACTCATAGCACACAATCATATCAGATTTCTTGTTAGATTCAAATTTACTTGAAGAATCTTTTTTTTGAAAAGATTTGAGGTTACTTGAGCCTTTCCTTTTGAACTTAAGGAATTTTTTGAACTGTCTAGTGAGCATAGCCATTTCATCGTGCTCACTATCACTAGACGTTTCATTGTCATCACTTTCCTCTTGAACATCCTTTTTGGAACTAGAGGAATTTTTGTTGAAAGTTTTTAGAGCAATTGATTTTCTTGTATTTTCTTCAGTTTCTTTCATGTTTACATTTATTTCATAGGTCATCAAGGAACCAGTTAGCTCATCTAATTTCATTTTTGAAAGATCTTTAGAATTCTCAATGACGGTGGCCTTAGTATTCTAAGAGGATGGAGGAGACCGAAATATCTTCCTAACTAAGTCACTTTCTGAGTATTCTTTCTTAAGACCTTTCAACCCGTTGATTATTAGCATGAACCTTGCAAACATATCTGATATGGTTTCATCATTTTTCATTTTAAAAATTTCTTACTCAGATATAAGCATGCTGGCTTTGATTTCCCTTACCTCTGACGTACCTTCATAGATGAGTTCCAGCTTGTCCCACATTTCTTTTACTAAAGAGCATGTGGAGACTTTTGAATACTCCTTGGGATGCACAGCGCATTGAATCATGTTCAATGCGCTCCAATTCAAGGTGCCTTTTTTAATTTGTTCCTTTGTCCAATTATCTTCGTCTTTGGGCAGCACATACGCTCCTTTGCTGACGATCTTCCATAGCTCAAAGTCTTGAGCTCTCAGAAAGACCTGCATACGATTTTTCCAATATGGATAATCAGTGCCATCAAAGAAAGGTGGCCTAGACACTGAATGTCCCTCAACCATAAACCCCATGTTAGATTCCATGAGATCGAGAATCTCCTGATCATAAGATCAAGCTATAAAAGTAGTAAATCGGAGAAACCTCGCTCTGATACCAATTGAAAGATGTGCAGAATTATCTATTATGGTAATCTAGAAGAGGGGGGGATTGAATAGATTACTTCCAATTAAACCACTATGACCTTCTTTTCGATGGAAACACAGACTTATCAAAATCTCAAACAGATTTGATTTGAATTCAAACCAAGATGTATGTGTTGATTAAGAGTAGAACAATTAACAACCTCTCTAACGTGTGAGTGATCAACGTGCCTACCAAACATCTATCGTAAAATGTTCAAACCACAGACACGATGATTGAAGGTGGTTCAAAGTACCCAACTTGTGTATCCTACGTCCACCGTCCACACACACACGCAGAAAAAGCTACTTATGAGCAAGTTCACTCTACAACACACACATGCACATTGTCTGAAGCAAACACACAATTAGAACAACTAGCCACACGTGAATCAAGTACAAGGGATGCTTGAATCACAACCACACACACAAATGTATGAGAGATATGAAAACACAGGAGTTCTGAGGTGAAAGAACAAATCCCAATGAAGAACTCTTGTCGCTGGTCATCCAGAAGAACTCCAAGCTTCTCTTTGATGATCCTCAGACGACATAGAAGCTTGATCAGTGGACGAACCATCTTCAACTCCGCTCGAAATATGGATCTTCTTTGCTCTGGATGGAGGGTTGAAGTAGAGCAGTAGGGAGAAGCTTTCTCTCTTGGGTTTTGCTTAGGGTTTTGGTATGGTGGCTTCTTACTACGAAAATAGCTTCATATGACCTTTATATAAGGGTGTCCAAACATGGAGAGTCGTGCTTAAAGGGATCACCCAAATATAGATCATATCCTGACCATCAGATCTTTCTAAATCTTCATCTGTCGACAGGCGATTTGCTACTGTCGACAGCTACTGCATATTTCTGGTTTCCAAAACCTTTGAGAGTTCCTGGAACACTAGGCTGTCGATAGGCGATTCTCATCTGTCGATAGGACATCTGTACCTGTCGACAAGTGAGCTTCAGCTGTCGACAGCTACTGTCCCAAATGAGCTTCCAGTAGCTTGTTTTGTTCTAGATGGTCCATATGTCGACAGGGGCCTTCATGGCTGTGGACAGAAGTTCAGTTGAAGTCTTTTTCTTGATCTTTTTTCACTTGGTTCTTGTTGCTTGACATGTATACACTCACACCTACATTGAGAAACATTATAAGTGAGATACAATGAATGTATAGATGATCAATAAAAGCATGTTCTCATATGTGATTGTTTCTTGCATGTCTTTGTCATTGTCATCATATTTCTATCATACACACAACATCAATTAATATTTCTCATCATCAAAAAACATTTAATCACAATCATCACACATAAGAACCCAACATTGCAGTCCTCATCCCACCTCTGGCTCAACGCCTTGAGGTAAGGGACGTCCACGTGGAAGGAACGCACTGCCAGGAGGTGCCCAAACTGCATCCGTGCAACCCGTGTCTGCTGGGTCTCCTGTAGTGCTCTGTACCATGCCCAGCACAGGTCCCACGTCACTCTGCTCCTCATTCTACCCTTTCCTTATACAAAACACAGAATATTAACGTCAGGATCATTTGCCGTTAAGAAAATGTTGATGGCAACATTGTTGTCATTTACACAGAGTTGAGGTCCAGGGTACCGCCGTTTATCCAGGCTTTATGGTAGGATTGTGGTCACCGAGTTCGTTAGTAGGCATCCAACCCATTGCTGTCAAGTTCACCTTGATGGAAACAAGTGGGACGCTTACAAGAACTCGACGTCAACTGATGTTGACGTCAAGTTCTTGTTGAACCCGACAGCCTCTCCCCTTTTTCCCCTTCCTTTCCAATTTTACAATCATCCACACACGGGGGCTTAGGGTTAGTTTAACCTACCTTTGGCCGGCGAGAAACCCTCCGGGGTGCCTCTACCTCCGTCTCCTCTCCCTCTTCGTCGTCACCCGCCAGGTCGTCCCCCTCCGGCGCTCTTCCACCAGCCTCCATGGCCATCTCCTCTGCCGTGTTCTCCTCCCCCATCGAGTCCCTTGCAGCCTCCTCCTCTTCCTCCATCTAGCGAGGGCGGTTCCAAAGAGCAGCTTTCTTTCCCCTTGCCATCGGTTCTGACACAGTCCGGCCTGATCTAGTTCATGTATAGCTAGAAGAGGTTGAGAAGAAGAGATTGGAAGAAGGTTTGAAAGAATGAGGACAAGAGAGTGTGAGAGTGTGAAGATGAGGTGTCCGGTGGTTTGAAATGGTGTGAAAGGGTGCTAGAGATAGCCTCGGGACCAAAAAGCTGCATTTTGAAGTTAACGTCCACATCGTCGCCGTTGAGTTTGAGTGAATAGCCACCTGTTGGCCATCTATATCTTGTCTCGAGATTACCCTGTTAGACCCAGTACCACGGTCGACGGCCTGCTTGTGGACGTCGACTTCATTGTAGACGTCCATCGATCTGGACGTTGACCCTCTGTCTTGTGATTGATGGCACACTTGTGGCCGTTTACCTGTTGTTGATGGCATTCGATCTGGACACCAACACTTCGCTCACAGTCACTCACAGAACACTTAATTGAAGGTAATTCAACGCACACACACTCAATTCCACACATTTCAACTCATTTCAAGCTATTCAACACATTTGGCCTCAATGCTATTCATTGATTATTCATCAAACTTGTGCTACACTTATTGAAATGAAAAGCACATCATTTTGCTCTACGAGCCATGAAGAAATCACATAAAATGGGGTGAATGCTATCAATGTACTCTTCATACTTTCAGATGTCCTCCCAGTTCTCTTGCACTGCTTGTCCCACTTTCTGGCTAACTGTGTACTTCTCCCAAGTCCTCTTAGCCTTCTTCATCAATTTCTCATTCCTTTCTAAGATGATGATGGTAGTGCAGTGAGATGAAGCTGGAGTTCCCCGTGGTATTCCGAGCTGACACTGGCACTGGTGTGGCTGGTACACCACCATCTGATCAGGTCCAGTCAGCCACAGATCTTTGTCCTCCCTAGTGCGAACTCTAAACCCAATAATCCTCATAAACAGTGGTCTCACTATGAAGTCCTCCATTGGGAAGTAGCTGAGGTAGTCACGCCACGCGTCTGTACTCTTCAGATGTGCAGTCACACACTTGATGTCCTCTTCTGGCTCATACCACGCCCTGCTGCAGTACACTGAACTCTGAAGGAAGATTCTAGAGGGGGTAGATTGTCTCTCAGCATAATCAAACATTAAATGAGCTTTCATCCATACCTAAAGTAGTAACAAGCTCCCACATGTGCGTCCGCCTAAGCTCATCGTAGTAAGGGAGCCGTAGAGGTGTGTCAGCACTGCAAGGGCAAGTGACTGCTCATGCCACAATAGAGACAGGATCCCCACATGCTAGTATAGGAGGAAATCATCACTGGTAGGGAACAGAAACACACCAGCTAGGTAGAGTGTCAGTCCACGAGTCGCCCTCTCCCCGCCTATCTCCTTTACGTGTTGGATCAACCACCAGGCCAACTGGTCCAAGAAGATCCCGTTCTTGTTTGTCATCATTAGCACTTCCTTCTCGTCCCGCACGATGTCCGCTAGGATCTCTTCCCACAGGAGAAGAGGAGTCGTCATCCCAAAAATAGCTCCACCTCCTCCAGTAGCACCGTTGCCTCGAATCCCTAGAACACGAATGTGTGTGTGTGTGGGTGCCAGCACTCAATGAGTGCTCCTGGGGCATCAAATCACCACCACATGTCCTTCATGTTCTTGGCCAGGACCACCATGATGCTCAGGTTCCATGCCCCGATATAGCTCCTCATGTCAATCGTTATCACGTTGACCAAGTTGATTAGCCAAGAGAAGGCCCGTACTTGGCCCTGGCTTGGGAAGGCAGGCACCTCCTGCACGCCCAGGAAACATCATGAGAAGGGGTTGGGGCATTTTTAGCAAGAGAAGAGGCTAGAACAGCGGATACTTACCTCCCCATTAGCCAGTCGAGTGCTCAGATGACCCGGAATATCGCTCAGAACACCTGGGTTCATGGTTGTAGACATTCCAGTCGATATGGAGGCCATGGTTGCTGTTACAAGTTCGTCCAAACATTCTCTGGTTCGAATTTGGGGAAGAGAGGACAGAGGTTGAAGATGGAAGAGTCCTATTGGCCTCCCAATTGCTATTTTTTCGGTTTAACCCGCTACTAGGTTAACGTCAACATCGTTTGACGTCGGTTTACTATTGGCGGCAACATCTGTGGACGTCTACTATGGTAGACGGCAGCCTTTGTTGACGTCAACTACACGTTGACGGCAATCGATCTGGACGTCAAGCTTGGCGGAATTTCCAAGCTCCATTGTTCATATGGCCATTATTTCTTATCTTGTGTTACGAGTTATCTTGTTGAATATTTAAACATAGGTAATGGTTCAAATTTGAGAATGCTCATGCGACCTTGAGTGTTGTACAGGTATGTCTAACATAGGTTTAGTCACCAGAGATGAATAACTTTGGCGACCGTGAACCCAGAGTTCCCCTTTACCATATAACGGGTTTGCGATCTCTCAATTATTTGTATGGCCTTAGAATTTCCTCTGGTTCTAACTTGCATTTTAGATAGGGAACCCACACCAACATGCATTTAGGATTTCAGTGCTAACATCCTTTTTACTAACTCAAAAAAAAATGGAGATTTTCCTCAATCACTGTGTGGCATCTAGCTCAAGTGGCCAACCAAATCAGCACCACTTTCTTGAATATCCTAGTTGATATTGGGTCTTTGTTGCCTATTATCCAAAATATTCCCACCAGGAACTTCACAAAGTTATCATTCCAATCTTATTGAGTTCATGTGAACCGTTCGCCAGTCATGAGCTTAATTCTGGACTTCCAGCTTCCAAACATTGATTCCAATTAGAATCTTTTGATAATCCTTTGAGAGTAAAATCAATCCCTTTTGTCTTCATAACCCCCTGATTTGAAAAACATTCTGATTTTGTCAGAGGGTCTCAAAGGACTTCGATTGTGAGGTTTCCTTGATTCAACTGTCATATTACAACTGCTTTGACTCAGACAACACCAGAAACTAGTCAAAGTCCTACTTGGCAATGCCAGGAACCCTACCGTTGGGTTGCAGTTGTAGTTACACTGGTAGATCACCCTCCCTCCTTTTCACACTTGTCTCTCAGATGATTAGTTTAGTTTCTAGCCTAACTCATTCGTTGGCTTGCTAGAATTCCTATCATTGGAGATGGTCCTTTCATCAAATGTCTGCGTCCTTTGTTTACCAAGACACCAACCTTTCAGCCTGTTTCACTCCCTTGCAAGATCGGATGTCTCGGAGGGGCATTTTTAGACACGAGATTTGGCCCATCCCCGTGTGGTTCATGGCCCAATAAGGCTTGTTTGACCTCTTGTTGACTTGCCTTGGATCCCATGTTAACGACAACATCGATTGCCACTGACTCTAGGTTGATTGCACACACCCTTGACGTCGACTCCGGTTGACGTCCACATCGGTTGACGTCTGCATGGGGTTGGCGGCAGCATTGTTTAACGTCATCCTGGGTTTACTTGGTCTGCGCAACTGCCCGAGATTCTTACACACTTGCGTCCTTCCCTCGCCCATGCAACGCATGGGGCCGTTCCCAACGGGCAAATGGGCCACCTTGGCACCCTCTAGACTGAGTAAATGTCCTATGTGCCCCCTACTATTGGCCTAGCCTTTCTACATGGATTGCCACATGTTCAAGTGTGTTTCTTCACACTTGAGCATCCTAGGCTCCCTAGCTCTGCCCCCACTACCCATATATGTCACTCCTTGGCCTTCTAAGTGAAGGGGGAGATGCTGGACGAGCTAGTGCTTTAACACCTTCAGAGAAGAGAGAGAAAACCTACTTCAAGCCTTTGAGAGCTTCCACCTTTGCTTCCTCTCTTCCTCTCAACCTTTGGAGCATCCAGGAGGCTTCACCACGAGCTGGAGGAGCCCACAAAGTAGCCGCCTACACCTGTAAAAGAGGATCATCTCCCTCTTCTCCTTCTCTTTCCCTTCTTCTTTCTGTAACTTTGCATGTTATTCACATCACACACACTATCACGCCCCGACGCAGAATATCGAAATGCGAGGTAGTTGCAAATAAACGGGTATAGAGAAACTACTAGACATCAAACCATTGAACAAGAATAATACTAAAAGTAAAAGCATCTTATTCATATCAATTCAAATGTCTAGTTACAACCACTAGTATCAGAGCCATTCTATAGGGCCCAATTACATCAAATAAAGTAAAAGACTAGAATTCCAACTCTAACACAGCTACTATAACTCTAGGGTACTCTTGACTTCACTCTTGGTCGTTCCCATCCTCTTGAGTGTAGGTCTCGTCCTCGGTCTCACCTGACAACATATAACCAAAAACATAGGGTGAGCGATAACGCCCAGTAGGACTTAAATATCAATAGTCAAGGAGGCTTTAAATGATTAATGTATTAAACGGCAGAGTACTAATGATAGAGCGAGCGAGTCAAGTAATGTAAGAGATAGTAGGATAGCATGCGAACGAAATAGCACAAGTTTCCAAATATAGCACAAGTGTAGAGTATAGTACAAATAGCAAGATGGCCATAGCACAAATAGCACAAGTATATCAATAGCACAATGAGTATAGTATAGCACTTTGTTGTCAATAGACAACGAGAGAATATAGCACTTTTGATTGTCATTTAGATAGTCAAGATAGATAGCACTCGAGTGTAATGCCAAACACTCTGATCATTTAACTCCCATGGGCACTAGCACTTTCGGGCGCACATCTCAGGACTAGATCGGGTTCTTATATATTGCCAGGCATTGGTTATATGGTTTATCTTTAGACAATCAGTCAATGGCCAATAGAGAGTACCAAAAAATAGATAAGAGCACTAGATGATCAGACGAGATAGCAGAGTGAACGTGAATAGACGAGTGAGTAGAGTATAGATGAGAATTAGTGGACATTACACATGAAACGTCGAGTAACGAACGATAGTAACAGTTGCACAACATGCGCATACGGTGATGGCAGTCAGGTGGAACTCACTACTCTTCCACTAGCCATGTTAAGCATAGGTCCAGAGGTCCTACGTGATTCAAGATAAGAGCGAACTTCTAATAGTCGTTTGGACCATATTGATCCCTAAAGGGTGTGATAGGTGTTAGGGTACAACCAGCTTGTCGGCCATGTGGGAATCCATGGACCGAGGAGACTTACGGAGGCCTTGAACAAGGATTCACTAGTCCGACAGAAGGAGTATCTGACGGAGAGTTCATCCAAGTCAAGGGAGAGAGTATGTATAGAAACAAGTGCTCGACGTTCTATAGGATTTCTAGAACAGTGGAGCATCGGTAACAGTATTCCCAAAACATCGCGAGAAAACATAGACAAGTATATTTAAAATAGGGCAATTGAATTACATAATTGCACTAGTTTACCAGATGTATTATGAGATATTTTTATGCCAAGTTAAGTCATATTGGATGGTTCAAGTGTGTGCAAGTGTAAGAGAAATCATAGATAAAAGAAGTCATGTGCATGTCTTTTAAATCACACAATATATATTTAATTATAACAAGTGTATATTACTGCGTGTATAATTGTTAAGAAAGGGTACCAACACTGTAGGAAGTTATAGCATCATAATTCATGGGTTTTCATGCAAAAGTCCAAGGTCGCGACGTACCCTTGTAAGGGTCGCGACGGGATTAGCTCGGAATGCGACAGGGGTTTACACAGAACGCGACGGGTCGGGCAGTGCAGGTTGTTAGAACACGACGCCAGCTCCTGTCGCATTTAGAACACGATGGGTTCTCTGTCACAATCCGCCTGAGAATGTGGTCGATCAGGCCGTCACGTTCTCAAGTCCTGCACCTGAGTCCGGGCGGAAAAAGGACTGGTCTTGGATTGCAGTCCAAACCTTCCTTGTTTTGACACAGGGTGATTCAAAAAGTAAGAACAAATAGTACAAACGATGAAAATTCATGAAACCAATTTTAAACGACTCTAGACATGCAAGAGCACTTCCAATAAATAGGAATTTGAAAACAAACATGGGTTCGACAGGCTTTAATCTAGTCAAACACGGAGAATAGAAGACTGTGAACAGTTGAGATGCAAGAATTAATTCGCAGGATAGGGTGGATGAAAACTAGGGCTTTTAGGGGCAAAAGATGCCTAACATGCATCAATTCTTCCAGTAAAAATCTCATGGCATAGGAACGAGTATGCATGAAGATATAATTTTCATAAGAGGGTTCGGGGTCATGGTGTTTGCAGAATTTTAAAAATTAAGAAGAAAAGATTGGCTCGATGAAAAATCATGAGACTTGAGGGGTTTTGTTCCTAGTACATGGAATAATCTATAGTCAAAATTTCTTTAATTTTGCTTGTGAGAATGCCTACCTTTAGTCGTTTTACTCTTCTAGGGCTAGAACTTGATGAACTCGGGTTGAAGCTTGAGAGATCCTTCTCTCCACGTTTTCCCCTCCTCCTTGGCTTCCTCTCTATGCCCAGCAAACCTTTGCTACGAACTAGGGCCGGCATTGGGGTGATTAAGAGAGTATTTAAGCCTCTTCTCTTTCTATTTCCTAATATGACTCTAACCCTTTTTAATTTCGGGATTTCCTATTTTCTTTCACCTTTCCATGCTTGCAACCTCCCAATTGGGTTAGGAGAGAGGTAATTTCGTGGCCAAGCAATTACGGTAGGTTTAGGATTCCAATTCCAACCCAAACTTCTTATTTAATGCATTAAATACCTCTTTTCTATTTAAGTAATAATTAAGTTACGAATTTATGGTATTTTCCTATTATTTCCCTTTTAAAAATCCCTATTTTTGCCCACTAATTTCTAATGGGTCCATTTAACAAAGTCCATTACTTCTTATCATTTAATGGGTTTTATTTAATTCTCTTTTATTTGATTTTCTAATTGATTTTATTTTTATTATTATTAAATTTTTAGTTTTCGAAAAAATCCAAGTTACTACATCCTCCCCCTCTTAAAAGAATTTCGTCCCCAAATTCATATGATCATAATGGAGAGAATGCCTTACTGAAAAGATCGGGGTAGTTCCCTCTGATGCTTCCTTCCGGTTCCCATGTAGCTTCTTCCACTCCGCGATTATTCCATAAGACTTTAACCACGTGAATGGGACGGTTCCTGAGCTGTTGCACCTTCCGTTCCTGCACCTTGACTGGCTTCTCTTCGTAGATCATGTCCTCGTTTAACACCAACTTCTCGTGGCGAATGATATGCGTAGGATCATAGACATATTTCCTAAGCATGGAAACATGGAACACATTATGTACGCATGCCAGGTCTGGCGGCAATGCCAGTCAGTATGCAACCTCACCAATCCTTTCGAGCACGTCAAAAGGACCGATGAATCTAGGACTGAGCTTTCCTTTTATATCAAATCTTTGGATGCCATGAGTAGGTGACACCTTTAAAAGTACATGATCACCGACTTGAAATTTTAAATCTCGCCTTCTTCGGTCGGCATAGCTCTTTTTTCTGGATTGAGCAATCTTGAGCCGGTTTCTAATCACCTGAATGTCCCGGGTTGTATTTTGCACCATGTATGGGCATAGCCATTGCTGTTCTCCCACCTCATTCCAGCATGCAGGAGATCTACAATTTCTTTCGTAGAGTGCTTCGAACGGTGTCATCTTAATACTCGCCTGGTAACTGTTGTTATAGGCGAACTCAATAAGGGATATGTGCTCGTTCCAATATCCTTGGAAGTCTATAGTGCAAGCTCTCAACATTTCTTCCACTATTTGGTTGGTTCTTTCAATTTTCCCATCAGTTTGTGGGTGGAATGTGGTACTAAAGTTGAGTTTAGTACCCAGTGCACCTTGCAGTCCTTTCCAAAAATGAGATGTGAATCTCGGATCTCAATCCAAGACTATGGATGATGGAACTCCATGTAGTTTTACAATCTCTTTGACATATAAGGCATCTAGTACTTCTACCGACCACTTACTCTTTATGGCTAGAAAGTGGGCAGATTTGGTTAGTCGGTCGGCAATGACCCATATGGCGTCGAGTCCACCACGAGTCTTGGGTAAACCCATGATGAAGTTCATGCCACTATTTTCCCACTTCCATTCCGGCATGTCTAGTGGTCTTAGTACGCAAGCAGGGCGCATGTGTTCTGCCTTTACCCGTTGGCAAGTAAGGCAATGAGCGGCATGTTCAGCTACCTCTCTCTTCATGTTCGGCCACCAAAATGTTATTTTCATGTCTTGATGCATTTTGGTACCTCCAGGGTGGATAGTGTACTTTGTCTTGTGAGCTTCATCCATTAGCTTCCTCTTCAGTTCTTCATTGTCGAGAATGCATGTCCTCCCTTGGAACACTAGTCTTCCATCCTCAGTCATAGCAAAGTCCGGTCTTTCGGCTAAGGTTTACTTCATGCGAACTAAGAATGGATCATTATCTTGTTAAACTTTAATCTCCTCCAGCAAGTCAGATTGAATCTTGATATTGGCAACCATGACTTGATCATCCCTATGTTCGATAGTTAAGTCTAACCTTGTGAATTGTTCTAGTAGTTGCATCTCGCCAAGGACTAGACTTGAAACAGATGCCATCGGCTTCCTACTAAGAGCATCAGCCACGACATTACCCTTGCCTGGATGGTATTGGATGTTGAAGTCAAAATCATTTAGGTATTCCAGCCATCTTCTCTATCTCATGTTGTATTCCTTCTGGGAGAATAAATACTTCAAACTCATATGGTCTGAGTAGACAGCAAATTGCTCTCCATATTCGTAATGTCTCTAGATTTTTAAGGCGAAGACCACAACAGCCAACTCTAAATCATATACCGGGTAGTTGACTTCATGCGTCTTCAGTTGTCTTGAAGAATAGGCAATGACCTTCTCCTTTTACATTAATACACAACCTAGCCCAATTCCCGAGGCATCGGTGTAGACAGAGAAACATTCTCCCTCTATTGGTAGAGCGAGAACAGGTGCTGAGGTAAGACGGTCTTTTAGAGTTTGGAAACTCTTCTCACACTCTTTACTCCAAGAGTATGGATTCTCCTTTTGTGTCAGACACGTGAGAGGTACGGCAATCTTGGAGAAGTCCTTTATGAACCGCCTGTAGTAGCCAACTAGTCCTAAGAAGCTTCTGATTTCAGTAACATTGGTTGGTCTCTCCCAATTGAGTACAACTTCGACTTTGGAGGGATCAACGGAGATGCATTCCTTTGAGATGACGTGGCCCAAGAAGGACACTTCTTCGAGCCAGTATTCGCACTTACTTAGCTTCGCGTACAGTTTGTTCTCTCGCAAGACTTGCAGTGCAACCTTCAGGTGTTCTTCATGATCTTCTTTGGTCTTGGAGTATATGAGGATATCGTCAATGAAGACGACCACGAACTTTTCAAGGTATGGTCGTTGTTCATGAGTTGCATAATGGCTGTAGGAGAATTGGTTAGACCAAAATGCATAACGACGAATTCATATTGTCCATACGTACTCCTAAAAGCGGTTTTAAAGATATTGTCATCCTTGATCATTATTTGGTGATAGCCAGATCGAAGGTCGATCTTGGAGAAATATTGAGCTCCAAATATTTTGTTGAATAGTTCATCGACTCTAGGCAATGGGTACTTGTTCTTGATGGTTAGCTGATTGAGTTGACGATAGTCGATGCATAGCCTCATCGATTCGTCCTTCTTCTTAACGAACAGCACAGGTGCTCCCCATGGGGAAGTACTTGGTCTGATGAAGCCTTTCTCTAGCAGCACCATCAGTTGTGCCTTCAATTCCTTTAGTTCGGCAGGTGACATCCAGTACGGTTGACATGATACCGGTGCGGCTATAGGGGTCAACTCAATAGCAAAGTTGACATCACGTTCAGGGGGAATTCCTGGCAGATCTTTGGGAAACACATCGGGAAATCTTGGACTATGTGGATGTCTTCTATCTTAGAACCTTCTTTTCAATTACTACGGCCGCAAGGAAAGCGAAACAACCTTTCCTTATCATGTTGTGGGCTTTTATGGCAGAGATTAGAGACATCTGTCTCTTATGTCTAATCCCAAAGAATGCCAATTTTGGAAAGTCACTAAATGTCACCATTCCTTTCTTACAATCGACACTTGCCCCATAAGTGGACAACTAGTCGGCTCCCTAAATTACATCATAGCCTTCCATGGGCATACACACCAAGTCGGCTTTTAGGTTATTGTCACGCCCCGACGCGGAATATCGGAACGTGAGGCAGTTGAAAGTACATGGGTACAGAGCAAGTGCTAGACATCAAACCATTGCACAATGAATAATACTAAAGAAAACTCTTCTCATTAATAATTTCCAATGTCTAGTTACAACCACTAATATCAGAGCCAATCTATAGGGCTCAATTACATCGAATAAAAGAAAAAGACTAAACTCAAACTACTAACTTAACTACTACAACTCTAACATAGGACTAAGACACTAGGGTGCTCATAACATCACTCCTAGTCGTTCCTGTCCTCTTGAGTGTATAGTTCATTTTCGGTCTTACCTGAGAACACAACGACAAATAATGCAGGGTGAGAGATAACACCCAGTAGGACTTAAATCTCAATAGTCAAGCAGGCTTTAAATGATTAATGTATTAAAAGGCAGAGTACTAATGATAGAGCGAGCGAGTCAAGTAACGTAAGAGATAGCAGGATAGCATGTGACCGAAATAGCACACGTTTCCAAATATAGCACAAGTGTCGAGTATAACACATATAACAAGATGGCCATAGCACAAATAGCACAAGTATATCAATAGCACAACGAGTATAGTATAGCACTTTGTTGTCAATAGACAACGAGAGAATATAGCACTTTTGATTGTCATTTAGATAGTCAAGATAGATAGCACTCGAGTGTAATACCAAACACTCTCATCATTTAACTCCCATGGGAACTACAACTTTCTGGCGCACATCCCAGGACCAGATCGGGTCCTTTATATATTGTCAGGCATTGGTTATATTGTTTATCTTTAGACAATCAGTCAATGGCCAATAGAGAGTACCAAGAAATAGACGAGAGCACTAGATGAATAGACGAGTTAGTAGAATGAACGTGAATAGATGAGCGAGTAGAGTATAGATGAGAGATAGTGAACATTGCAAACATGCGATAGTAACAGTTGCACAACACGCGCACATGGTGTTGGCAGTCAGGTGGAACTCACGACTTTTCCACTGGCCATGTTAAGCACAGGTCCAAAGGTCCAGCGGGATTCAAGATAAGAGCGAACTTCTAATAGCCGTTTGGATCATGTTGATCCCTAAAGTGTGTCATAGGTGTTAGGGTACAACCGGCTCGTCGACCATGTGGGAATCCATGGACTGAGGAGACTTACGGAGGCCTTGAACAAAGACTCACTAGTCTGGCAGAAGGAGTATCCGACGGAGATTTCGTCCAAGTCAAGAGAGAGTGTATATAGAAACAAGTGCTCGACGTTCTAGAGGAATTCTAGAATAGTGGAGCGTCGATAATAGTATTCCCAAAACAACGCGGGAAATGATAGACAAGTATATTAAAATATGTCAATTTAATTTCATAAATTACCAGATACATTATGAAATAATTTCATGTCAAATTATGCCATATTTGGATGGTTCAAAGTGTGTGCATGTGACATAGAGAATCATGGAGTATGAAAGGGTCATGTGCATTGCTTTTATTTTATTAAAATAAGTTAAAGATTTACAGTTCCGTTTACTGTGTTTAAAGGGGTTAGCTGAGCATGATATCACTGTAGAAAAACAAGACTTGCAAAAATATGGGGGTTTCATGAAAAAGTACAGACCGCGACAGGTCCCTGTAAGGGTCGCAACAGGGCCTGGATAGAATGGGACAGAGTAGTTAACGGGTCGCGATGGGTCAGTCAGTGCAAAAGAAGAGAACGCGATGGGTTCATATGAAGAAGGCGACAGATCTGTCAGACTAGAAGGTCAGGTCGCGACGGTGGTCCTATCGCGATCAAATCATGATGGTGATTCTTGTCGCAATCTGCCTGAGAATGTGGCCTATCGGGCAGTCGTGTTCTCAGGTCCTTGGCCTGAGTCCGACAGAGATCTGACATGTTCTTAGTTCTTGGTCCAAACTTAACATGTTTTGACATAGGGACGTTCAAAATTTCATAACTAATTGTACAGGCGATGGAAAATCATGAAACTAGTTGGAAATTGATCTAGACTCACATGGGTACTTACAGTACTTAAGAATTGGAAAACAAGCATGGTTTCGACAGGCTTTAATCAAATCAAACATGGAGAATAGAATACTGAGAACAGTTGAGATGCAAGAATTAATTCGCAAGATAGGATGCATGAAAATTAGGGCTTTCAGGGGCAAAAAATCCCTAATAGCCATAAGCTTCTCCAATAAAATTTTCGTGGCATGGGATTGTTGGTACATGGAGATCTAGATTTTTGCAAAGGGTTCGGGGTTATGTAAGTTGCAGAACATGAAAAATTAAGAACAAAATATATGCTCGATGGAAAATTATGAAACCAAAGGGCTTTTGTTCCTGATGGAAGAAACATCCTACAGATGAATTTTCATGGTTTATGCTCGTGAGAATGCCTACTTTTGAACGATTTCCTCTTCTAGGGTAGAACTTGAAGAATGGAGTTGATGGCTTAAGAGCTCCTTCTCCCCATGAGTTCTCCTCGTCCTTGGCCTCTCCTTCTAGTCAAACAAGTCTTGGGTACGAGCTAGGGCCGGCCATGGGGGTTTAAAGAGAGTATTTATGTCTCTTGGGTTTCTATTTCCTAATAGTACTCTAATTACTCTTTAATTCTGAGATTTCCTATTTCTCTCCTCTTTCTAAGCATACCAATTCCAATTTGGGCTAGGTTGGGACCCAATTTCGTGGCCAACCTATTAGGGTAGGTTTAGGAATCTAAATCTAACTCAAATTGGCTATTTAATGCATTAAATACTTATTTTCTATTTAAATAATAATTTAGTTATGAATTTAGGGTATTTTCCTATTATTCCCCTTTTAAGAATCTCTATTTTGGCCCACTAATTTATAATGTGTCTATTTAATAAAGCCCATTACTTCTCTTCATTTAATGGATTTTATTTAATTCTCTTTTATTTGATGTTCTAATTGCTTTTATTTTTATTTTTATTAAATTTTTATTTTCCAAAAAATTCAAGTTGCTACATCCTCCCCCTCTTAAAAAGAATTTGGTCCCCAAATTCATATGATCATAATGGAGGGAATGTCTGACCAATAAGATCGGGGTAGTTCCGTCTGATGGTTCCTTCTGGTTCCCATGTGGCTTCTTCCACTCCACGGTTATTCCACAAGACTTTAACCATGTGAAAGGGACGGTTCCTGAGCTGTTATACCTTCCGTTCTAGTATCTTGACTGACTTCTCTTCATATGTCACATCCTTGTTTAACATTGTGGACACCCGATTCTGGCTTGCAAGTTGAACCACATTTCTTGTTATCTTATTGAGCCCCAAGTTGGTCACTCACCTTGAGCCCACCATTAGCCTTGCTTTGAGCCTATTAAAAGCCCAATTTTCATGATATCTTGTCCATCATCCTTTTAAAAGAGTCCATGTGCCTTAAATACCCATTATTCTCTCATATGATTGGCTAATAATTCGAGAATAATCATTTTCCTTAACGCGAAGGGTCGAGGTGCCGCGTTGGCCTTGTCGCGCCCCACTTGGCCGTCGCGACAAGCCATGCATATCCATGCACATGGCTTCTCTGTCGCGTCCCTTCTGGCCGTCGCGTTCGTGCCTGTCGCGCCCCTACGATCCGTCACGACAACAGCCGCGTGCACTGGCCTCCGCAACCACCTCCTCTTTATCCTCTTTTGGCCTTATCATCATCCCATGCAACCTCCCAACCCACCTGAGCGCAGTTTGGGGTTGTGGGACTCCTTAGGAACCCCCTTGGACTCTCCCATGCAGATTTAGATGGATATATCTCTTTTATTTGGGTCATTATCATTAAAAAATAGGATTTTTCTCTCTCCTAGTCTATATAAGCAAGGCCTCACCTTTAGAGGAGGGGGAGCCCCATTTTGATCACGAAGTGCTGTCGAAATTTTCCTTGACCTGGACTTAGCTCGTGATCCCCTCTTGCCCTCTCATTTTCTCACATATTCTTCATCAAGCCATGCACTTTTCCTCATCCATGGAGCTTGGTGCGTGAAGGAGGCAACCCCTACATCTTCAGGAGCTTCAACGACATCTGTGGACACCATACAATGCCAGGGAGTCGCCCCTATTGGGGCTCTTTCTTCCTGTTCTTCTTCATTTCTCCTTTCATGCATGCTATTTGCTTTCTTAGATAGGAACACATTTCCATTTTCCTTCCCACGTTTTCCCACAACCCAAGGGGTTTAAAAACCACCCCCAGGTTCGTTCCCCCCATGCTCTCACCTTTCCTTTCATTTTGTATAGATACTACACTTAATATGTTTTCACAGGGTTTCTCTTTCTTGTTTTCGTTGTTTTGGCAGGCACACAAGCAAATATCAACGAGGGGCTCTTGTCTTCTGGCCGGTCAGATGACAGGAAGAGGGTCCAACCACGTTTTCTCCCGCACTGCAGAGAATGCGGCAGAAGCGGGCGACGTGGCAAAGAGACGTGCCCGGCCTGGGCATCGCAATCTCAAGCCCATCGCGACGAAATTTCCCGTCGCGATCTCAGTAAGTCCTCTATTCTCTTTCCTTTTCCTAGTATAGCTAGCTCTTTAATTCCTATAGGTGGTAGCTATCTAGGTGGCGATCACTTTCCTTATCTCCATACCTTTAGATTTAACATCTTGTTGCATGTTTTGGGGGTTCACATTCCCCGTGATTACACTTTTTAGCGATCACGGTGGGACCTTCAGTGCTAGTCTCGTGAGTTTTGCCTATTTGCCTGCCATGTTGTCTTGTTTAAATGCTTTCCTAGAACCCTGTTGGGTGTATTTTGTCTTCTTTTGGTGTTTATGTTCTCTGTCGGGGACGCGACGTATCGCATTGCTGCCACAGGGTCGCGTCCTGGATAGCGGACGCAACATCAGGTACGTGTTTCTCCTCTGTTGTTCACCATGTTTCTATTTAGCGGATTCATTCATGTCTTCTCCATGTTGATCTGCCATGTACGTTCGTGTCTCTACTTGTTAGAATCCTGCTAGGGTCCGGATTTTCCATTTGTTTTGACTGTTTGATTTCGGGTCCTGTCGCGGCGGGTCGTGAGGTCGCGACAGTGTCGCGTCGGAGGCGGAGGTTGCTACGACAAGTACACATTGCTTGTTACTATTTTAATTCATGCATCGGTTCCTGTGTGTTTAGTTAGCCTCAATGTGTTGTTCAGTTGACTCCATCAGTGTATTTTGTTTTTTAGGTTAGTCTGTTTGCTTGTGACTGCGGGTCTTTGCCTTCGGTTGTTGTCGCGGCCTGCTCCCCGGGCGCGACATGGTCGTGGCAGATCTAGTCATCGTGACTATAGCCGAGGCCTGCCTGCCACTATTTACTAGCATAGGTTAGAGATTGCATACACTTTTGGGCACTTAGGCCTGTGCATACACTTCACATTCATACTGATTAGGTTATCCTCCTTGGTTGAGTGGGTCCTCTCACCTGCGAGCACTCGTGGGCTGACTAGGGCCGCCTGCCGAGGGCCTCCATAAGTCCTCGTGGCCATATGCACGTTGCGGTTCACCGGGCTGGTTGTACTCATTGTACCCCTAGTTCAAGCCATCTTCCCGCGTGAGTTGTATGTCACCTCTAGCTACATCGGAGTACTTGAGTTCATGCCTATTTAAGTCCCACTTGACTGAGTGACATTTCATTAATCAATCCACTTAAAGGTTGAGTTCAAACTCTAAAATCTGGATGATAATCATGCTAACTTGAATGCTTGCTTGGTTCACCCCTTTCTCATCTCACAGTCCCTTCTTGTTTTGATAGTGTCTAGGATTTGTTTGGTATTTGTGTCATACCCCCCTATTTACTTAGAGGTGGTGCATGTGTCATTGTCTAGGTCGATCAAGTCAGTCCCTTCCAACCATTGTTTTGTATCATAATCCCTTGTACGGTATGGACCACTTTCGTGTCCTTGCCGATGATTCCTTGCCTATTGGGCTCCTTGAGGATGTGGCACAACCAGTGGCGGAGGCAGAAATATTTGGAAGGGGGGCAAAATAAATTAACATAACAAAAATATTTGTTTCATTCAAGTAGAAGATTTTATACATGTGAGTTTCCCACGACGGGTCTTCATGTGCTGAAAACGTTGCATTATTGTCTCATTGTCAATGCTCTCAAACATCTCCTTTTCAATATATGTCACTAAGTTATCATTCATCCATTGATCACCCATTCTATTGCGTAATCGATTCTTCACAATTTTCATTGCTGAAAATGCTCTCTCTACAGTGGCTGTAGCAATAGGTAAAGTCAATGTCAATCTCAACAACAAATAAACTAATGGATAGATAATATCTTTTCTCTTTTCAACCATCTTTTCAGCAAGTTCTGCAATTCCATTCAGTTGAGAAAAATTATCATCAGATCGCATGTCAATTATATAAGTCTCCAACTGATTATCAAGCATTTATAATTGCACAGAAGAGAACTCATTTGGGTAGAACTCAGCAAATTTGATTAGCCTTTCTTTTTTATAGGCTTCAAATGATCTTTCTGGATTCAAGCATGATAAGCAAAGTAATAACTTAGTGTTTACTTCAGTGAATCGACTATTAAGCTCTTGGAGTTGTATGTCCAAAACTGAATAAAATAACTCAACACGATTGTGATGCAAATTTGTACTTTGTTGAACTCTTCGTCGTGAACGTCCTCGAGGCATAAACATGCCATCCATATTAGGAATGCTAATCTCATGCTTTACACAAAAAGATGAAACCTCTAACAGATAAGAATCCCACTCATCATTTCTCATTATTTGTATCCATTGCTTTGAGATGCCAACTAACTTCATAGCATTGCGAATGTCTTGATCTTTTCGTTGCAGCACTTGTGATAACTCATTCGTTATTCCTAAAATCTTTTTCATTAAATAAAGATTAAACACAAAATCATAAGTCTTAATTGACTCTGATAACATATATGCTTCAGCTCTTTGCTCTGAATTTGAACCATCTTCCATCACAGTCTCAACCACATCGAGTATAGATGCAAACATAGGTATCAAGTTAACCAATGCATTATAATGAGAACCCCAACGAGTATCCCTTGCTCTTTTCAAACTTTTTTCTTGATTCAAACCTCTCCCACTTTTAATTTTACCAATTTCAATAGCTTGCGCAATTTCTATAGCTTGTTTTTCTCGAAGTTGATCATGTCGCTTACATGAGGCTCCAGCAACATTGAATAGCAAAGCAACCAAATTGAAAAAATGAGCAATTTTCACATGAGATTTGGCAACTACAACTATGGCTAGTTGAAGCTGATGAGCAAAACAATGGATATAATAAGCACACTCATTCTCTTTCATAATAAGTGTCTTAAGTCCATTCAACTCACCACGCATGTTACTTGCTCCATCATAGCCTTGACCACGTAATCTTGATATAGTTAATCCATGTTTGGATAGCAATAACTCAATACCTTCTTTGAGTGTTTGAGCTGTAGTATTTAGAAGATGCACAATGCCAAGAAAACATTCTACCACATGTCCATTTTTGTTCACATATCGCAAAGCAACTGCCAACTGTTCCCTCAACATTCATCTACTAAGATAGAAAAAAATACATCCCCAAGATCAGCAATGATAGCAATTGTTGTCTCCACAGCTCCTGCATGAGCTATTTCCTTCTGAATTTCAGGGGCAACTAGTTTCAAATTTTCTGGAGCATTGTTTAAAATAACATGACCAATCCTTTCATTATGCTTAGCAAGAAAATGTGGCAGTTCAAGAAAATTACCACGGTTTCTTGAGTCTTCAGATTCATCATGTCCTCTTAAAGATAAACCATGTCTTTGGAGAAAACGAACACAATCAACTGATGCCTCTAAACAAGTTCGATAAGCATGTTTTTCCTGCTCTGATTGCTTACTCATAAATGACATAATGTTCTGATTTTGCTTGAATAAACTCTCACACTTTCTTCTAGCCTCGTTTTGTGCCCTATTATGTCCTCCAACATGGCATCCTATTTTTTTCCTTTTTCTTTCAATTTTTAAATCCTTCAGTAACAAATGCATCCCCTCCACCCTCTTGTTTCTCAGGTTTAAAACAATAACAATATAAACAAAAAACAACATCTTTCTCTTTGCTGTATTCCAACCAATCTTTGTGTTCAGCATACCATGCAGGATTAAATCGTCATTCTATTTTACCAAACATAGCCTGTGGAAATTTAATATCCTTAGGCTGAAAAGGACCTTTTTGTAAATATGTTGTTCTAATTTGATCTCGATCATTTGGATGATAATCAACAATCTGTTTTCTCAATCCTGGATCTGGTGGAAGATTTTCAATATCTATAACTTGACGTTGTCTCTTTGATGAACATAATGTCTCAATAATCTCATCATCTTTTACTTTGTCATGTGTCTCTTTCAGAGTTACTTCTCTTTTCAAAAATTTATCTATAAAAAAGATATAACTACTTAATTAGCATTCTAATAAAAAAAAAATATTCCATCTACATTTCAACTTAGTTTCTTACCCATGTCAAAATTCTTTTGCTTAGGTGGAGTCTTTTCTTCAGAGACAATATCTGTAAAAAGAGAACATGAGGAAAGCTATACTAAAATGTTTAACAGTAGATGCATAATTAATAAATAAAAGACTATTTTATGATATCTAATGTTCTAAAAAAATTAAATTATGTCGTAATATAGGAACTATGACTTAGGAAGTCATCCTCTTGATTAGTGAATTGCAAACTTAGCTAAAACTCTTAATTTACACTTAATCAAATATGAGATAAGTAAGAAAGAATAATTTTTAACCACTAACCGCTGAATAGTAATGTGCGCAAGCAATAGATCGCGTATATTCTGCCGGAGTAGATTGTCGCAAGTAATGAAGCCCAGACACAGACTACAGGTAATGTCACAATAAAAGAAAAAATAAATTAAATAGAGGTAAAGACTAAGTAGCAGTGCGAACAGGGGGGAGAAGATGAAGAAATTTTTTTTTATTCGTACCAGATCGGAGATATCACGCCCTAATATCCCCACAAAATAGTCGGTGTTGTCCAAAAATTGCCGGTCTGCCGCCCTCCGCCTCAGCCCTTACGTGATTGTGCATGGAGCACAAGACTGGCCTTTTTTTTTTCCTTTTGTAATCCCTTCGCACCGTCGTCGCACACAGCCTCGCTCCCGATAGCCACCGTGAAACCTTTTTCCCTATTTTTCCTACCCGCCTCCGAAACCTTCTTGTGAAACCTTTTTCCCTGTTTTTCCCAACCGCATGCGAAACCCTTTTCAACTTTTTTCCCAGCCGCCTGTGAAACTTATTTCCGTTATGGCTTTTGTTCTAAACCCAAGCCAACGTTTGTTTCCTTGTTTTGTTAAAGGATATCCACTGTGAGATTAAAAGATTAGGTATTTTAATTGTATCATTTTAAACCAACCACCCTATTATTCCACAAGGGGGCAAATTAAAAAATTAAACAAATATATATACCAACCAAATTCTGTCACCCGTAACAATAGTTTCCTCAAACAAGGGGGGGCAGTTGCCCCCCTTGCCCCCCCCCCCCTCCCCCGCCACTGGTCTTCGGGCACATTCAGCCCCCGACTCTTGCTGACGGTCGGTCCTTCCCCCCTTCTCCTTCTGGAGCGGATGACCCGCATACCCAATTCAACCAAATCCTCCCGCATTTAAGCCCAGAACAAGTCCAAGAGTTTCTGGCCACTGCCAAAGGCAAGCGTCCCTTATCCCTACCATCCCATCATTCGGCCTAGCAGGCAGCCTCTTCTGCCTCTGCTATCTCTGTACCACATGTCCAATTCTCTGTGGCGGATCCTACTCCCCTTCATCCGCGGGCCATCCACTTTTCTGAGCCCAGCTACGTGCCAATACGGGAGGTTCGGCTCAAATCCCTTCCACTTCCCTCTTTTTATCAAGCAGAAATGGCTCCCCTTCCCCGCAAAAGGTCCTACTCCTTAGAGCAATCACGCTCCCTCATTCCCACTCACCATGCCACACCCCCTTCCGACTTCCTCGCGGAGTGGACTTCAATGAAGAGGGAGCTTCATGACCTAAGGAGACAATTGGACCCGCAGAAGGCCCCAGACATCCCCCTTCCATCATTTCAACATCTATGGGTTCCACCCTAGTCAGAACTCCCGGTCTACCGGCGATATTCAGGGGTGGGTGACCCTTATGTGCACCTTAAAGATTTTTTATATGAGTCTGCTCCTCACAAGTACGACCACCACCTCATGGTGTACTTGTTCAAAAAATCGTTGGATGTTCTGGCCCTCGAGTGGGTCTACTCTTTGCCCCCCCCCCCCCCCGAGGAGGCCGAAGATTTTTGCATTGTTCAAGAAAGGTTCTTATAGCAGTTTTAGGATCGGGTCGGACCCAAGTATTCTTTTGTTGATCTAGTGGCCGAGAAAATGAAGCCCGATGAGGAGTTTGCTGTCTACGCCGACAGGTGGCGTGCCTTGGCCGCTAAGGTTCGATGCCCCATGTCGGAGGAGGAGAAAGTTAAATTGTTGATTTCCAATGCCACACCCACCTACCGTGTCAACTTAGCTATGAACGACATCACCTCCATGCACTAGCTGTACAGCCGAGCCCGTTGCGTCCATACCCAGCTTAAGGACTCACCCATCCACTCTATGTTTGAGACCCCTAAGTCCTGCTATCCTAAGAAACCTCAAGGTCTTGTCACTGAAGGAGTCCAAACTAATGAACAGGTAGGTGCAGTCAACAACCCTCAAGGTTCGGTAGGTAGGTCTCCCTATACCCAACAACCTCAACAACCATGGAACAATAGACAACCTCCTCAAGCCCAAAATCCCCAACCGGATTAGTGCCAATACAATCAGGTCCCTCCGCCCCAAAATGACTATGCTTCTCGAAAGCCCAATGGGCCCAAGAGGGCACAATACCCTCCTCTTCCAGAAAGCCTGGCCGACATCATTGCGGCCCTTATGTCCCTAAATGCCCTTAGGTTACCTCCTAAGAAGCCAAACTGGAACATGGCAGCCGATCAAACAAAGTATTGTATGTACCATCGGCACCCAGGGCACAATGTATCGGACTGTTTCTAATTCCGAGACATTATGTATGACCTCCACGAGCAGAATCAAATTGATTGGGCCGAGATGAAGAGGTTAATTCAGACACTAAGGGACCAACACTACAACAAATTGGGGCTATACCTACAGAATTTACCTACAGTAGGGTAATACGTAGGTATATACCCCACTTATACATGTTAAATCTGTTCATTCTAAGGTTATACACACGCTTTTTTTAGCCATATGTAGATACGAAGATATAGTTACGGTTTTTATAAAGTGCGAGAGAATAATTTCCTTTTAGCCATGGTTTATTAGTAAATGTAACAAAAAAATGTATATACCTATAGATAGCTATTAAATATAGGTATTGATGTACTTGTGACATCCCAGCAAAGTTGGAACCGTGGGTATAATGTTAGCGCCAATACATGTCCATTGGGCGGGAAATAAAAAGGGTGGGGTTCTCCCTTGGGCGGTGTTCTGCACCTTCTGGTTACTCCCTCGCTCTCATCAACGCCGGCAACTCCACCGGCGACGTCTGGCCTCCACAACCGGCGCTCGCTTCTCCCCTCTGGTATGTACAGTCTATCTCTCTCTCTCTCTCTCTCTCTCTCTCTCTCTCTCTCTCTCTCTCTCTCTCTCTCTCTCTCTTTCTCTCGCTTGGCTGGGGGGGGGGGGGGGGGGGGGGGGGGGGGTCGGGGGGCGGCATACTCAGATCTCACAGGGGGACGAGGGAGAAGCGGAGGGAGAGGAGGTGCTGGACGGGAGCGGGGGTGGGGGGGGGGGGGGCAGCGGAGTGCAGATCTCACCGGGGGGGCACGATCTGGCCTCTCTCTCTCTCTCTCTCTCTCTCTCTCTCTCTCTCTCTCTCTCTCTCTCTCTCTCGCTTGGCTCAAATCTCACAGGGGGGGGGACGAGGGAGAAGCGGAGGGAGAGGAGGTGTTGGACAGGGGGGGGGGGGGGGGGCGGTGGACTGCACACATCTGGCGTCGGACGGCCGTCTTGACGCCGCCGGCCATGGAGCTACCGCCGGTGAAGCCGTCCATGCAGGTGCCCTCCTCCGTCAGCGCGGCGCTTCCTGGGGAGATGGAGAGGAAGGTCCTGTTGGTGTGCACGGTGGTGGGCTTCCTGGGGATCCTCTCAGCTGTTCTGGGCTTTGCGGCAGAGGCCATGAAGGCCAAGGTCAGTGTTGGCCCTGTTGGGGGTTGGGGTGGGGGAGGGGGACGGTCTAGACTCGGCCTCCCTTCTCCTGAGCATCTCTGAAATGGAGCGGCAGTGGATTCCGCTGTTCCACTTGAAGTTTTGAACTCATTTCGTTTACCTTCTTTCTTAGATTGCTCCCTTAGTGTTTGTTTCCACCGGAGGACTCTTGAGTTCTGCGGCAGTTCGGTTTGCTGTCTAGGTCTGATTCTTGACGTGGGTTGGTGGATTTCAGTTCTTTAAATGGTATTCTTTGCTTTGATATGTAAGCTATTGTTCTCACTAATGGTATATTGGCTTTTCTGTTCCTGCAGCCTTTGGTGTGTGCAGTGACCAGATTTTGAACCTGAACCAGCCTGATTCGGATGAGGGTGTGGCATATGAGAATCACGAGGGAGACGCAATGTCTATATTGTGTTTTTTAAAATTGGATTTATCTTCTTATATCACATAAACTTCTAATGTATAATGGACCATTTAAAATGCATGTTGAGTGAGAGTTTATTTTCTGATAGTTCACATATGTTGGGGATGAAACTCTCAGATGAGTTTTGTACCATAAGGGACTCTTCTATAGTGGTAGGTGTGCCAGAGGAGAAAAGGGGACTAGTCGTTTTGTAGTGTATGCTTTGATACTCATAAACAGGTTAGTGATGGGGCCCATCAAAGACATGTTCTGATGCAACACATAAATACATTTAACCTTTTAAGGGGTTAGTTTATACTTCCTTATGACCTCTTTTTCCATTTAACTTTATTGACAACATTGTTTTGCAAGATGACATGTAAATCTCACTGGGTGCTAATGGAAGATAACTTAAATGAGTTGTTTCTTAATTAAATCTGGGATGAATGTTTCTTAATTTTTTTGGTCATAGGCAGTGATCAGACTTGCAATGTCTTACCACAGCTTTCCACGAATTTAATTTTGATAGATGCTCGTTCTTATCTTTTTTTTAAAAAATTTGTATACAAAAGGAATCAAATCTTCAAATTAAGATTGGCTATGTGACCATTTCCTATTTTCTCATACATTGTTTTTGGTTTGGTAAAACTAGTTGTAAATGTTTGTATTTTTCACTTCTTCAGTTATGTTAAAGTCACATGCCATTTTTTCACTAGCTGTAAATGTTTGTGAATTTGATATGATGTGCAGGCAGTCCTTATTTTACCTGGTGCAGATGATATTATGATTTTTATTAATGTTGGATATTTGAGTGGACATGTGAATGTTATGGATGTGAATGTGAATATTATGGATTTTAATGTTGTTTTGCCTATGTGATGCAGATGAGTGGATATGGATTTGAGTTTTATTTTAGCCATGTTAATATATCTGTATTTGTATTTCATGTTTACATCAGATGTGGACAGGTATTTAGTTTATATTTGTAAAAAATAAAAATAAAAAATTAACACCTACGGTTTTTAATATTCATGATTAAATATCATTACATACCATAATTTAAAGCCGTAAGTATATATATTGTAATATTTATTCATTCATTTATTTATCATCTCAAAAAAATGGTATTACTACGGTTATGAAACAATCAGTATAGATGATATCTATACTTACATTTATTTATAATCGTCTCAAAACTATATTACTACGGTTATAAAACCATAAGTATAGATACCAATACCTATGATTTATATAACTCTTTACCTACGGTTAATATTTGTATGAATAACCCGATATATACCTACGATTATTTTTCTGTGGGTATAGTCTTTAGTCACGGGCGCATGCGTGTCGGATTCAAACCGTAGCGCGTTCCGTAGGTAAATGGTTTTACCTTCGGTTTTGTGGCATATACCTACGGTTATTATGCAAAGCTATAGGTCATTTTTTTTGTAGTGCAACAGGGTCAAAGGCAACAGCAGCAGCAGCAAAGGCGACAACAGCCTTAGCAACAACAGCAGCAATAACAACAGTTCCAGCAACAGTTCCAGTAGCAATACCAACAACAACAACAGCCACATCAACCACAGCCACTGGCAAATGATCTAGGCATAATTCGCAACCCCATGCCGCAGCATCAGCCCGCTCCAAACCCCCAGCATGCTCCACCACCTCCTCCACCCACTCAAGTTAACCCCATCATCCACCATCCACCACTAGCAGCCGTGTGGGCCTACGACGACGAGCACGAAGTAGGCCAGTTTTATCTATTTCCCATGCCGCACCTACTTCCACCACACCAACTACCACCACATTTACCTCCACCACGCTCACCATTGCCACCATTACCTCGCCATTCTATGACACCCCCATCTTGCCACCTGTCGCTCCATCACCCCTTAACATCCCATTCTCCCCTGTACTTGCACCCATATTAGCCAACCCCTCCATCATTGACACCACTCCACCCCCACTTCACCACAACCTCACCCTACGGAGCGGGTGCATGTTCCACCAGATGTACCCAAATGCATCTGTGTCTATGCTGGGTCAGCCGACCCAACCTTCATACAACAACAATCTGCAGCAACAGCAAGATAGCAAGGAGATAGATCCGGTCTCGGGGACCCAATATGATATCCTAAAGCATCTGGACCAGACTCCCGCCAAGATATCTATCCTCGAGCTAGTCAAAAGGTCACCCACCCATCAAGATGCCTTGAGGTCCTTCCTGCAAAGGGTCATGGTAAGTGAAGACATGAACCCTGACAATCTGCCATCAGTCTTGTCCATTGTCAATAAGGGACCAACAATTACCTTCACAGACAGTAAATTAGCTCCGGCGCTAGAGGCCAGGAAGATGCCTCTCTGTGTGACCTTGACCATAAAGAAAGTGGCCATTGATGCCGCATTGGTCGATATTGGGGCTTCTATAAATGTGTGTCCTTTGAGCACTTTGCGATATTGTAATATTTCTGAACACCGCTTGCAACCCACTCCCACCACCATAGCGGCTTATGATAACTCCCGGTGCGCTTGCCATGGTGTTGTCTCCCTACAGGCAGAGCTGGGCCAGCTTGTCATGACTGTGGATTTTTATGTGCTCGATATTGACCCGACCTTCAAAGCTATCTTGGGTCACCCGTGGATTGAGGCGTTAGGGGCAGTCCCCTCTACGGCACACCAATGTTTGAAGTTTCCATTCCAAGGGTGCATAGTTAAGGTCAAAATTGCAGCAACTACTCATTCAGTGGAGGCTATTGAGAAGATTATGTCGGCGGTCTGGCCATCTAACAAGCCCGTCATTTCAGTGCTTGACGTAAATTATCCATGGGCTTATACCTTTTCCTCTAGCCACCAAATTGTGTCCCCATCACTGGTAGCTATTAGAAAGAATATACCGGTAGATACAAAGGGCTGGAACATCATGGTCAAGATCGGTTACCAGTCGGGCAAGGGTCTTGGAGCTCACCTCCAGGGAAGAATGAAAGCCATCACCAGCTCAAAGCAAATTACAAGGCATGGCTTAGGATATAAAGACGAACCATGGGCAGCATTTTCATCTACTCCAAATGCAGAACAAGAGCCGCTCACCTGGACACTTTATGATCATTTTATCAAAGGACCCATACAGCTAGGGTACAACACTGTCATGATAGAAACACCAGCATCAGCATATCGAGTTCGAGAAGCCCAGCAACCCGGCAAGAAGAAAAGAGCTGAAGAGGTTCAGACAGAGGAGTCAGATCTTGAAGATTTGGTGATGGCAGTCAGCCTCTTGTTCCTAGATGAAGGTATTCTGCAGCCACCGGCAACAGTTGATTCAGAGCAGTCAGCATCAACAACCACCTCCAAGCGACAGTTTCTTGGGTATGGTGAGGATTTTGATGATTGGAATTCTATTGATCTAGTATATGAGTTCTGGCCAGGGCGTCCCCGGCCATCCCATCATTCCATATTTTCTATTCTTGTTTCCACCCTTTCCTTCATCCCTCCTTCCCCTCCTCTTATTCTTCAATTCACCTCTGACGTTATCGTAGCATTAACCACTTCTTCATCCTCTTTCACCCTTTCCTTTAATGGCTCAGTTCTCTCCTTCTCCCGATTACCTTTGTATGTAGGGTAGCTAGCGTCCTTTCTTAATCTAGTATGTGTGTGTTTTAAAAAAAAAAAACTTTTTGAATGCATTCTCCTCTTTCCTTCCCTTTCTTCGGACGGCGATCCCTGTCATTCCTCCCTTTTCTTAGAACGGCGATTTCCTTCTTTCCTCTCCTCTTCCTCAGACGACAATCCCCGTCTTTCCCCTCCAAGCACTAATCTCCTGTCTCCTTTCCCTCTGCAATCCCCGCTCCTGATGGCGATCCCCGTCCTCACGTTCCCCGCTCCTGACGGTGATCCCGTCACTCCTTACTCTCAACTCTCGGACGGCGATCCCCGTCCTTGCATTTCCCCTGCTTTTGACAGCAATCCTCATAGTTCGACACTCCTTCCTCAGCGGCAATCCCCGCCTTGCTTTCCTCCTACTAAAGCTGCGATCCTCGCCCCTCGACCATCATGGTCACGCTGGGCGATTTGGGTGAGGGGCCTTCTGTCCCCCTGCACACCCACTCCTCTGCAAGCACCCTAAGCTCGGGTGGCCTCCCTTTGCCTCCAGATCCATCGGAGGATCCTTGCGGCCCCGCCGCACCTGTTCCTTTCCCTTCCAATAAACCTCTGGACACTCCTCCAAAGTCTCCTATAAATATTAAACCTAGGGTAGAATCTAGTAAGTCCCCACCCCCGTCTAGGAAAAGTAAGGGTAGTGGAATACCCCGTAGATATTTGATAGATCTGGTGAAAAGGTGTGGCGCTCTTCTAGCTATCGAGGAGTTTGCCCAAGAAGCTATCATTCTAAACATAGAAGCTCAACACGAAGAGGAGGGGCTAGACGATGGATTTGGAGTATATGAAATCTTAGCTGAGGAGGACCTAGTGAATGAAGAAGACGGTGAAATAGAGGACGCTGCCGAAATGTATGCCAGTGGCATGAGGAGATTTGACGAGCCTACGTCGGTAGTAGATGAACCCACTAAATAGGTAAACATCGGGATTGAAGAAGAACCCAAGCTCTTAACTATAGCATCTAATCTCCCTTCTGAAGAAGAAAAGGCGCTTATAGAGATGTTGAAGGAGTTCAAGGATTCTTTCACCTGGTCGTACGACGACATGCCCGACATTGACCCTGAGTTAGTGGAACATAGATTAATCTTGAAGCCAGGGGCAATAGCTATTAAGCAAACATTAAGGAGATTCCTCCCCCACATTGCTTTGAAGATGAAGGAGGAGATTGATAAACTAAATAAAGCTAAGATGTCTGCTGCTCATGCTAGACTTCGCCAAGCTCTTGTTAATGATGAGAAGATGTGGTGTCAAAAAGCTAGAATGTCATGGCTGCAAAATGGGATAGGAATACCGCTTTCTACCAGGCGGTTGTCAAGGCTTATCGTAGAAAAAACTACATTCACAGGCTCAAATTGAGGGTTCGACTGAATGGTGTGAAGACCAAGATCTGTTGAAAGGTGCGGCCAGTTTTTTTTTTGATGGCTTGCTCAAAACGGAGAATTTGTGGTGAATGATGACCTCCTTCAGGTGATTCCTCCTCTTATTTCGGAAGACCAGAATTTTTTGCTTTGTGAAGTCCCCAGTAGGAAGAAGTGAGGGCTGCTGTTATGGTTATGAACGGGAAGGGTGCTCCGGGACCTGATGGTTTCACCGGAGCTTTCTACTCTATCTGCTGGGATATTGTAGGTGAGGATGTGGTCCATGCTGTTCAGGATTTTTTCAAGGGTGTTCCTTTACCTCGTGGGGCAGCTTCCTCCATTATTGCCTTGATTCCAATAGTGAGGGATCCGACTACCTTTGGTGATTTCCGTCCAATCAGCCTGTGCAATTTCTGTTATAAAATAATTTCCAGGATTATATCTAATCGCCTCTCTCCTATTCTGCCGATTATTATTTCTGAAGAGCAAGGTGCCTTTGTTCGGGGTCATTCCATCATTGACAATGTTTTGATTTCTAAATAGATGATGAAAGATATTGGTAGGAAGGTTCGTGGGGGCAATGTTATTTTCAAGCTGGATATGATGAAGGCCTATGACAGAGTGTAGTGGAACTTTTTATTTGCGGTTCTTCGGAGTTTTGGGTTCTCTTCTCGGTTTGTTTCCCTCGTGCGTATGTTGGTTAGTAATTGCTGGTTCTCAGTTCTTTTCAATGGTCAACAGGTGGGGTTCTTTAAGTCTTCAAGGGGCATCCGTCAGGGTGACCCTTTGGCGCTAGCTTTGTTTATTATCATGGAGGAGGTTTTAAGCAGGGGCCTGCGATATCTTCAATCTTCAGATGTCCTACATCCTTATAGTGGGCCTCGTGGTTGCATGCAGATATCCCACCTCTTATATGCTAATGATACCCTTGTGTTTATGAATGGTCAAACCAGCAACATCAGGAAATTTCTATCTTTCTTGAAAGCTTATGAGGAGTCCTCTGGGCAAAAGGTGAATGTTTCTAAAAGTAGTTTCATTATTTCTCCTAAAGCTCCTGCTGCTACTGGTGCTCGCATTAAAGGCTTAACAGGTTTCCGCAAGGAGGAGGGGGTTCTAAAGTATTTGGGGGTTCCGATCAGTCATGGTCGCTCCTTAGTCCCCCACTATAAGCATATCATCGACAAGGTTAACAATGTGCTGGCTTCATGGAAAGCTAAGTTTTTATCTCAGGCAGGTCGAGTAGTGCTCATTAACTCGGTTCTGTGTTCTATCCCCATTTACGTTGCTTCTGCCACTTGTTTGCCTAAGTCCATTATTCAGCAGATTGAGCGCTCCTGTGCTTCCTTTTTTTGGAACAGTGGTGATGAAAATAGGAAACGCACTGCATATTTTGGGATTGTATATGTAAACCTAAACAAGAAGGTGTTCTGGGGGTTAGAAGTATGTGGCATGTTCAGATTTCCCTTATGGCTAAGCTCATCTGGAATGCTCTGCATGGCAAAACTTTATGGTCCTCCTATGCTAGAAGTAGATTCATGGTTGCTACGTCAAATGAAGTTGTCAGGGTGTTTCCCACACGGATTCCTAAGGTGGTTTTCAATGCTGCTCACTCTCTCATTTTACAAAATAGCAGGTGGATTTTAGGCGATGATAAGAATATTGATATCCTGAGGCATACGTGGGCTGGCAATTTCCCGCTGATCTCCTTAATCCCCATTCCTAATCAATACCATTTTACTACTATTCATGAGGTAGCGGCTAACACTGATCACCCTTTGAGGAATCATGCAGCGATTGGGAACCTAATGGACAAGGTCGACATTCTTGATGCTCCTGATAAGTGTGTCTGGATGAGTAGTGCTGATGGGACTTTCTCTACTAAGTCCGCCTTTCAGGCTATTAGGTTGCATGGTGTTCACCGGCCATCTTTACTCAAAATATGGAACCATACTTTCAATCTGAGGGCTTCTTTGTTCGGTTGGCGGATTTTACATCGTGCGGTGCCCACTGATGATAGAATTTCAGATTGTAGTATCTATATGGTTTCCTCCTGTTCCTACTGTTCTTCTCCATCTACAGAAGATTTAGACCATCTTTTCCTCAAGGGGGATCTAGCTATAGCGCTCTGGGACTGGGCTAGCCCGCTCCTCAATGGCCAGGTATTTGGTTCGCACATAACATCTACTTTATGGAACATCATTTCTGCAGTCAATTGCAAGAGCGCCATGGGGTTTATTTCGCTATATGTTGCATATCTTGTTTAGGGGAAATGGAATATAGATGTGCGAAGAGGTTTGATTCGACTCCTAAGCTGTTGGGGAAGATCATTTCGGACATTAGATATGCGATGGATGTGGCCATTCAAGGTGTCAGTTTAAGCATGAATGTACTGCTGATTCGATTCATATTATGTCATCCTT